>SOPF01028275.1:116540-138901 GCA_012979155.1 Hypericum perforatum | reverse complement strand
CTTATATTTTGATCAAGGATGACAACTTGGTTTAGATTGTAGCCTTCATTCGTTTATTGGAGAAAAACTTGATATTGCTAATGAATCTAGGCCTGACAAACTTGGATTTATAATCGATATTGAGATTTTAGCACAGTAGTATTAGATCATCAACCCAACGATCCATTCGCTTAGCTTAAAGTCTAGGAACGCATAATCTGGTACTTAGCGAACTTATTCACTTTTTATTCCCTGTGGAGACGAATCAACTTATCACAATATTACTTGTGCGATTGTGTATTCTTGCACATATTTAGATCCAACTTTGGACGCATCATCCAGCTTTGTCACTCTTCAATGAGCATTCATCCTCCTTCAAGTCTACTACTGAAGAGTCTCATTGAATCTCACATCTTTATTTAATACCCCATCAGGGTAGCAGACAATTAATTTTAGTGCTCATGGCCTGATGGCGCAATTACTCCCTTGCTTATCCAAAGCGTGGATCTCTTTTGATATTCAATGTGTGAGTCCTTCATGTAATACTCTAGATCCATTTAAACAAAAATACTCTTATTGCACTTAAACATCTTCCCTTGGTGTTTGGCAATGGCACCATTTTGGTGTACCACGTGTTGGGTAGTGTCACAGGGAGATCATTTTGACACCTTTCTATTTTGAATTTGCACAATCATACATTACAAAATTATACACATTTGTGTTACATTTTCACTGTAACTTTTTTTGGTAGGTAAAAGCTTTATTAAAGTAAAACGAGAGACATAATAGGAACATAAATAAAAAAGAGAAAATAAAACTAATTACAGAAGCCTAAAAAACAAAATGAGATTCTATCAAACTAGAAGAGAGTCCAAAAGTATCTCTAATTTTTTTTTATTAATAATGTCATTTAAAATCCACACCAACAAATCCAACGATGAAACCCACGAATTTGATAGAAAGGCGAACCAAAGAGAGAGATGAATCAGAGTCGGAATCGATGCAGAGGCGAAGCTAGACAGAGGCAGAGGCTGAAGGGTTCTTAGGTTTCTTTAAGAGAAATAAGTAAAAATTCTGACTTTGAGATTAGAAAAAATGAGAAAAGTAAAAAAAAAGGAAATCCGTGCGGACGAGTTTATTCTGGAATGGTATTTAAATCCAACCGTCCGATTAAAAAATGACCAATTTTTTAAGGTTTTTTTTAAGGGTGGCGCATAACCTATATTAAAAATGATAGATCAATTATATCACAGAAAAAAGTAAGTACGAAGATGAAAGATAAGAGAACCAAGCAAAGATGAAACCAAACTGTGGTCCACAGAGTGGCACGAGTGAGAACGAAGGGTGATCGTGAAGCCGCATTTTTGTAAAGTTTCTAGACGTACCAATTTTCTAAGCCATTGTCTTTCCAGAAATTTGGTCAGACCAATTGGACTATCAGTTGGACCGTGTACTTGAAAAGTATGCATAATACCTTAATACTATTAATATTAAAAATAGTGTGCTGTAATGGAAAAATGGAAAATGCAACCCTTAACGCTCTAAGAAATCCCCAACTACGACACCCAACAACGGAAAGAGTAGAACACAACTATGTGGCATTTTTACATTCATGGGCCGTTGGTAAAAAAGAAAACAAACAACGATTAAAGATTGGTTTCTGCAAGTGCAATAAATCCCACGCCGACCGTTCCAGTGAAGCGCCAAAGGACACACCCACATGACCCTGTTCTTTTTCCTCAACCGTTTTTTCAGCCTTCCAACGATGTAAAATTCCAAAATAAATGAATAAAAGAAAAACCCAATTACACACACTCCATTTCTTCCTTCTTTCAAAAAAGGCGAAGAGGTGAATTCTTAAAAAAAAGAGTAAGAGGATCAATAAAAATAAAATAAAAATAAGAATGGAGCTCCATTAATTAATAATCCCTGCCAATTTCAGGCCTCTTGGCACCTTCCTTTCCCCACTCAATATATACACACCTGCGCTCCATCCTAGCCTCTCACTCTTCCCCTTCTCCATCTTCTTCATCTTCCTCCCAACTGGCTGGTTTATCCCAAGTTTTAAGTGATAAACCATAACCAGCATTTCCATTTCCATTCCTTTTCCACATTTGTAATTAATTTCTTCACAAACTCAACATTACCAATATTTACAAAAAACTTCCCAGATGGAGAAATTTGTCAGGCTACTTGTTGTCCTCCTCCCTCTTCTGCTCTTCCAGTCCTTCCCCTGTTCTCTAGCTGGCCACGACTATGGCCAAGCTCTAAGCAAGAGCATCCTCTTCTTCGAGGCGCAAAGATCCGGCCACCTCCCTTCTACCCAGAGGGTCAAATGGAGGTCCCACTCTGGTCTCAATGATGGCAAGGCCAGTGGGGTAAGCCCTCCTCCTCTCCAAATTCGGGGTTTTTTCTTTTTCGCGATAGGTTTTAACGAGACTTGCGGCCGCTAATTGTGTTTTTTTTGTGTGTGTGTGGTGGTGGTCCTTTTAGGTGGATCTGGTTGGAGGTTACTATGATGCAGGGGACAATGTGAAGTTTGGTCTGCCCATGGCATTCACCATCACTATGATGTCTTGGAGCATTATAGAGTATGGTAGGCAAATGGCTGCTAGTGGTGAGCTTAGCCACGCCATGGATGCTGTTAAGTGGGGCACTGACTACTTCATCAAGGCTCACCCCCAACCTAACCTCCTCTACGGCGAGGTATGTATCGAATCTGGATTAGTCGATTCGACAGCCATCAAACATGAATTTCAGGGATTTACTATGCCTGTCCCATGAATGCAATTTGGGGTTTCCACTAGGACCGAATGGGATCTTTTACTACTTCAATGACTGTTTTATTACATACAGTGCCTAAGATCTTGTTAGTTGTTACGTAGTGTGGGTCCCAACCGATTGTCGTTTTCAGCGGGGTGAAACAGAAACTGGGTACCTTTTCTTGGACAATTATAATGAGTTTAACATAAAGAAAGGGACACCAATTGATTAAAATAATTGAGGTTCTTAACTAAATATAGTTCAACATCTTCGGTCGTTAATTAACTAACGGTTTTATTGTTTTTATTTTTGTTCTGATTGGGTGTAGGTGGGAGATGGTGACACTGACCACTACTGCTGGCAAAGGCCGGAGGACATGACCACCGACCGCCGTGCCTACCGGATCGACCCGAGCAATCCCGGGTCGGACCTCGCCGGTGAAACAGCTGCAGCTATGGCCGCGGCCTCCATCGTCTTCCGACGTTACAACCCTTCCTACTCCAACAAGCTTCTTGCCCACGCACGCCAGGTAAAACTCGTATCATTACTTGTTACGGTTTAATGAGATCCGTTATATTCAATTTTGAAGTATTGTGAGATTTAGTAATTTTATTTGAATCCATCCATTTAAGTTTTAGTTTGAAATTTGATATCATAAAATAATCACGAGTCAGTAGTTATTCTAAATTAATAAAAATCTTTTGAATTTTGTTACAAGTGTTGAATTTTGCATTTAAGGCTCGAATGTGGGGCCATCTTAGTTACTAGGGTTAGTTGGTTGGTTCGTTACAGTGCTGACGGCACATGGACCACCGAGTTCGTGGCTTTTCTCCGTCACGCTCCTCGTGGTTGACCGAGGTTTTAATTTTAGGAAAATCCATCAATTGCCGCGGCGCACCTTAGCTAAAAGCTACTTCCGTGGCCGCAATTTGCGCCTGCCTATAGCCTTTCCTGTGTCAGGGATGGTCTTTGCATTTTGGCATTGGTGCTTTAATTCCTCCCAATTTTAATTAATTTTCTTAAATAATTGGTAGTAGTGGTAGTGGGTTTTGGTCGAAATAATTAAATGTTTTTTTACCTAAAACAAAATATTAAAAGTTTTAAACGGTCTGAAATTCAACTTTTACTTATAAAAACTGATATATTAGGCCATTTCCTAATGAGAAAACTGCAGTCTTGTCGCTTCGTACCGGAATTAGTGGAGATCATAAATTTTCAAAATGCCGCACTAGGGACTTGGGACAAATTTTCAACGTGGTTTCCTAATACGAGAGATACTTTTTTATTTGTTCCCATTGGATCCATATATTTTAATGGTCGAAAGCAAACTAGATGTTTTCAATAAAAAAAAATGGTACAATGTCTAATTTTTGAACAAAGTATGATTATAATTTATATTCAAATTTGAATAGCTCACTCGAAGCTTCAAATTCAAAAATCAAAGAGCCAAGTGATCTTTGGTCCAGCGGCATAAGGGTGGGGAGGGGTTTGGGAAGTCCAGGGTTCGATTCCTGGCATTGACGTTGTAATAAAATAGGTATTAGTATAAGAAATAGAATAGGAACTCAAAAAAAAAATCAAAGAGAAAATAAATTATGAGCGGAGGAGTAATAAAAGCCATTCGGCGCTTACTCTGGATCCGGCGCACATTTGCCCGTCAACAACGGGCATCGACTGCCAGCCGTAGATGTCGGCTCCTCAGATCTTGACCTTCCACGTGTTTCAACCCACTTGGACAGGAAATAAATCGTTTTATTTTTCTATTATGTTAAATGTAAAAAATATTGTCCGATTAAATTTGCCATCTTTTGTCACGTGCGGTCGCTGTCGGTGGTGGTATTCTCCCATCAAATGGTCCAATAGAGAGAGATGCATATTTCTTATTCTGCCCTTTTTATTTTATGTATTCGCGGATATGCCACTGACCCTTTTTGTTCGTGTTTTGGCGCTGGCAGCTATTCAATTTCGCCGACAAGTACAGGGGCAAATACGACAGCAGCATCACAGTCGCCCAGAAGTATTACCATTCTGTTAGTGGTTACTATGTAAGTCCCCCAATTTAATATACAATTCGATTAATTCAGATTAAAATCGATTAATATGTGGATAATTAAATAATTACTAATTTGGTGATTGGAACAGGATGAATTGCTGTGGGCAGCTGCTTGGATGTACAAGGCAACTAACAACCAGTACTACTTGGATTACCTAGGCAGAAATGGTGATTCCATGGGTGGAACTGGCTGGGCCATGAACGAATTCAGTTGGGATGTCAAGTACGCCGGGGTCCAGACCCTTGTTGCCAAGGTATATTGATGCGACAAATTTCGGGTTAAAAACACACGCCACGTTTGCACACGCATCATATATGAATCACAAATAACCAAAACTTTTTTTTTTGATTAAAAAAAACGTCAGGATGTTTGGAACATGATCCAAACTACTTTATTTTATATTTTAATTGGATGCGAAGTCACATCAAGTATTTATGTTTTTTAATCTAATGAGTTTTGTTTTTATGTTTCAATGGCAGTTCTTGATGCAAGGAAAAGGTGGAAAGTACACTTCAGTGTTCCAAAAGTATCAGCAGAAGGCTGAGTACTTCATGTGCTCTAACCTTGGAAAGGGCAGCCAGAACGCTCAGAAGACTCCTGGAGGTCTCATCTTTCGCCAGAGGTGGAACAATATGCAGTTCGTCACTAGCGCTTCCTTCCTCGCTACCATCTACTCGGACTACCTGACTTCGGCCGGCCGGAACCTGAGGTGTTCATCAGGCAATGTTGCTCCTTTCGAGCTTCTCTCTTTTGCAAAATCTCAGGTAGTTCGATCGCTCGTTGTACTTGTCTTAGCATTGCTCTGTTGTGTGGTTAACTAAGATTGAGTTCGTCGACAGGTTGATTACATTCTTGGGGACAATCCGAGGGCCACGAGTTACATGGTGGGGTACGGGAACAACTTCCCTCAGCAAGTTCACCACAGGGGTTCTTCCATTGTCTCATACAAGGTTAATCCCACATTTGTCACCTGCCGTGGAGGGTATGCTACTTGGTATAGCAGGAAGGGTAGTGATCCTAACCTTCTCGCTGGTGCGATTGTTGGTGGCCCTGATGCTTACGACAATTTTGCTGACGAAAGGGACAACTACGAGCAGACCGAGCCTGCTACCTACAACAATGCTCCTCTTCTTGGTATACTAGCACGATTACATGCTGGTCATAGCGGATACAACCAACTCCTCCCAGGTATTCACAAGGCTCGAGTTTTGAGTGTGTGTATGTTCGGTTGATCTTGTGTTGTATTTTGTCTCACCTGAAGTGTTATTCGGCTTGCATTGCAGTGAACATTCCTGTTCCTGCTCAGAAACCAACCCAGCAACCTAAGGCGAAACCTGCACCAGGTTAGGATCTATCTCCTCTACAAATGGTTTTTTGAGGTTTTTTTTAAGTAGCAGGTACCAACTTGTTAGTCTCTTTTCCACAGCTTCCACTTCGTCTCCTATTTCCATCCAACAGAAGATGACGACTTCCTGGAACTCCAATGGAAAGATGTTCTACAGGTACTCGACCATCGTCACGAACAAGTCTGGCAAGACTCTAAAGGATATCAACATCTCGATCGCTAAGCTTTACGGTCCATTGTGGGGACTGGCCAAAAAATCAGGGAACTCATACGGTTTTCCATCATGGGTATCCTCATTGCCTGCCGGTAAAAGCCTCGAGTTTGTTTACGTTCATTCTGCATCTGCAGCTGATGTCTCGGTCTCAAGTTACAGTTTGGCCTAAAGAGGAAGCACATTCAACTAGTTTCTTAGTTCATGGGAAGACAGAATTGTGCAGATATACAGAAAGACTCAGTCGAGAAAGGTGTTTTTATTCCCTTTGTTTTCCTTATTTTGGGGGCTTCCGACCTCTAGATTTGGCATGGGGGATCAGGGGCTATAGTAATACTAGCAAGCGAGCTGGAATAAGGTCGAAGATCGACGGGACGAAAGGAGCGAAGAGACCGATAGAACAGTGTGCTCATCCTCTTTCTCCTCCTCATCGCAGTTCATATAGATAGGTTTGCAGTAAGAAAGAGAGTAGAGAAAGTGTGGCAAAAGTTGGCCATTGCTTTCTCAGCAGATTTCAAGGATTGTTTTCTTTGCTTAGCTTCTTTGCACTCTGAAGAAGCCGTTCGTGTTTGTTTCTCTGTACGCTTTGCGGTTGTAACCTTTACAACGTTCTCATGTTTCCTATCTGAATATAGTTTGTGGATTTCTTTTCTGGTTGTGACAATACCAATTCGATTTTGAAATTCTATTTTGGCCTATAACTTCGAAACATGATACTCAGTAACTTCGGAATGAAACAATAATCAGAATTGGATTATCATTTTAGTTCCTTTTCTCATCTATAAACTTTACAACGTTCTCATGTTTCCTAATGAATATAGTTTGTCGATTCTCTAGTTGGGACCATGCCAAATCGATTGTGAAATTCTGTTTTGGCCTATAACTTCGAAACATGATACGGAGTAACGACTGAATTTAGAATTCGGAATGAAAAAATAATAAGAATTGGATTACCATTTTAGTCCCTTTTCTCCTATATAAACTTTACAACGTTCTCAAGTTTCCCATATGAATATAGTTTGTGGTTTGAGACTTTTTCTCTTGACGTTTCTTTGCTCCACTGCTCTTCGTTTACCTTCAAACGTTTTGTTTCTGATCTTTGAAAAATGGATTACCGTCTATTTATAAAGAAACAACGGTCGGATTGCTGTCTGATCTAAAAAAAGACGTGATTCCTTTAGCTACCTTTAAAAAAATTTGAACTAGTAAAATTATTCAAAAGGAAAAACACAAACTTGGATTGCCATTTTAGTTTCTCTTGCTATCTATAATTTACACAGAGTTTCCCAACCATTAGAATTCCAGGAGGAACATTTTAAGCAATCAGAGATTCAAATATTAAAGAATTGAGTTGGTATCACAAATGTAGAAATTATTATCGAATTGTTATCTAAAAAATTACGATAACACTTGATTTCAGATATAATAATTAAAAAAAATTAAAATTTGCTCGGTTTGAATTCTCTGACATTAGGGTATGAAGTAGACTTACATACCGCAGTATTGAAAAAAACAATTTCCGAAAAATAAAAAATATACCACTAATAAATTCTGTGCAAGAACAATTTTCATTATCAAAATAAAGTACGTCTTTTTTAAAAAATTGATTTGTATTATAAATAAAGGGCTTGACGCAATTTCCAACTACACACCAAAGGAACATTCTAAATGCAATGATGCCAATGAGACCATTGAATTCAAAATCTCACCTATGATCAAAATATATCAAATTACCAACGTGATGAGATTGTTGAAATTGTAAATGCAAGTGATAACTCCAAAATAACGTACATTTATTTAGTTCAAAATAACTCTTCCAAACGGGATGAGATTGTCGAAATTGTCGGTTCAAACATCCTTTTGAATCTGGATGATTTTCGTGCATGCTTGTTTGTATTGTTGAAAACATTCTAATTGTCTTGTGGACTAACTTCCTAAATACTAATCTGCACTGCCTAATTTTTTTTATTATCTATAATTCAGCCACATGTATTCATCGATGCTACATTGATCTAAATAAGTAGGAGTGTGTAAATGGGATCGGGATTTCGAGAGTCCCGATTATTTTTGGTATTCGGGATTTTGGGATCGCGATTTTTCGGGATCATAATTTATTCAGCAAGAATTTTTCAAAAATTTTGGGAATTTCAGTATTCGGTAATATTTCGGGATATTTTGGAATTTTACCGAAATACCGAAATACCGAATACTAAATCGCAATTTTTCATACATATATATATATATATGTGTGTGTATATCACAGCCTTGCCCACGACAGTAAAATATCTCACCCTCCTATTTCCTAAACTAAACTAAAAGAAACGTCGTTAGCCTCGACTCTGCCCACTTCATGGGGGCTCCGACGTTGCCTCCCAGTCCTACTGCTCCTTCACGTATCTCAAGTCTTCTCCCTCTCTCAAAAAAAAGAGTCTCACGAAGGAGAGTATTTAACCCACTTCACGAAGACAAGTGGCAATCAACCAAAGCCTATATGACCCCACTTCAACTTAATCGATGTAGAAGTTTAAAGATCGCAAATTTTTCCAGTGATGGTAGGTAGTTTGCATCACGGTGGCCGGTGTTTTGGAGGAGCGATTGGTGATGGAAGAGAGGAAGATTCGGGTTCAGCCTTGTCGGGAGAAGGTGGCCGGAGTTGGGTTCGAGGAGGAGACGAGGAAGTATTGAAATTTTGGTATTTTCGCGAATTTCAGGATTATCCCAAAATTTTAAATCAGGATCAGGATTATCCCGAAATTTTTTCGGTATGGAATCAGGATGATTTTCTTGGCTATTCGATAATCGGGATGTTCGGAATTCGGGATTTCGGGATCAGGATATCCGAATGCTCACCCATATAAATAAGTATTAAAAGAATATACGCAATTCGAACTTAAATAATTAAATATCAATATCTATCTTCTAACATATAAAATTTTCATTCACCAAACAAACACAACATTATGGACCATCAGGTGATAAGCAAATAGTCAACTGCGATAGTAAAACAGCGACTGGGTGACATGGATTTTATCTTTCCAAGACCTTTAACGCTCAAGCCCAGTATCTGCACAACAGACGAGTAGTATACATCCCCAAAGCCCAATATTTGACACCTTATTGCAATTAAATCCACAACAACTATAGCTAAATAACTGTAAATGCCAGCACTAAATCAAGTGCATTCACATTAGAAAAAGCTCTCTCCTTCGGACACCCATTTGGAATCGGATGTCCTCACTGCTTGAGCTCCACCACTATGACACTGATGTTGTCTTTGCTCCCTCGCGCCACCGCCAGCTTGGCGAGCACCGCCGCGGCTTGGCTGGCATAAATTCCGTCTCCCGAGTCCCGGAACCTGCCCTCCGGAATGATTTTATGGACAACCCGGCAAGTGTCCTCGTCGGAGATCGCATCCCACAGCCCGTTCGTTGCTATAACGAGAAACTCGTCTTGTTCTGTCTGCTCGGTGACGGTCACTTTTGGTCCGTATTCTGTACATGGGTACAAGTCATTTTCTGATGCATGAAAATCGTCAGAATAACCGTACGAATTAATACTTATCAAAAAAATAAAAATACCATTAATAAAAGTAGTAAAATTATACTAAGTCAGATAGCATACCATTTGATCCGGAAGAGGCAACTAATCCGACAAAGCGAAAATGGCCCCAGTTGGTGACCTGTCTACCTGAGTTCTCCATTCTCTCCTGTCCATCCGGTATCTCACCCTGCAAAAAATGACGTCCATCATGAGATATAGATCTCGCGTTTATTAATTAACGAAGGACCATCGTGCTTAATTATTCACAGAAAAAAAAAACATTTGAAACATTATTGATTATGTTCAATTCCTGACCCATGTCTGTTACTAGATTTGGAGCATGTCAATTGTGAACCATCCAGTGTCAGATGATTGGCAAATTGTAGCTTCCATTTTTAATTAATTGCCACGAACTATTATCATAATGATCAGAGAATTAATAATGACTGAAAAAATACACTGAATTTACTTCATACGATAAATTTAATATATTTTATAAAAACCAATATACAGTATAAAAATCCTAATTAAACAATTCTTCTTATTGTGATGACTAGAAAATTATTTACGTAATTTTACGAAAAGGATAACTAAATAATAAAAAATTAAATGTTTTTTAATAACTAACTAATCTACTAATTGAAAAAAAATACACAAATAGGCTATTATGCAGTCGCCCATTTTGTTCTATTTTTTTTAATTGATTCCAATATTTTATGTCCTTTAGGCTAATTTACTGATTTATTTTTAAAAATATGATCACACAAAGAAGTGCATTAAGCATAATATGGGTAGTTAAAACCACAGGAGTAGGACCGTATGCACATTTTGTTAAAGAGAAAAACTAGACAGTGATTGAAACAAGCATAATGTGGCCAAATGGCTTAAGTTCTGATTAATTTACTCGCATTTAATCTCGTTTTATTTGATCCTGTTTTATTGAATTATCAATAGTTGATGAAAATGCATGATTTAAACTTAAAGTTGTCTCAAAATATCACTAATAGATACAAGAAAAATATGTTATTTTTTTTAATTCAATCCAAATTTAAATTAATCAATTTCGAATCATATTAACAAATAAATAGTTCATATAAAAGCATAGACGACGATATACCGTATAGTCACGAGAAAGAGGAACAGGCACACCGGCGCGACAAAGAACAACCCTGGAGTGGCCGCAGTTGGCGACCACAATCTCCCTCTCACCGAGCACCACCACGAGCGCCGTAGACCCCACCTCCGCTCCGCCCTCACCATTACTATGCCCGGCAACCACCTCCTCCTGCATCTTCCAGAAACTCCTCCTCATCACCTTCTCCCAATACTCCGACCCTTCTCCTCCCTCCTCCTCTGCCTCCTCCGAGACCACCTCGTGCATCCTCGCCCTGCACCTACCGGCCGTCGCGGCGCCGCCCTTCCCGTCGTATACTGCGAAGAAGTCGCACCCCCATGGCCCTCCCCCCGGAACCGCCGCAACGGCGTTGTGCATCGCCCTCCGACGACCCATGACCGATATCAACCCGTGGCGATACAAACGTGGCCGAGTTCTCTCCTCTCTCTTCTTCTCCTTCTCTTCGGCGGACCTCTCGTCAGCAGGCCGGTTCTCCGGAGTGGTCGGGCCGCTGGGGCCCGCTTCGTCGGTCATGTTGGCCCAGCTAGGGTTTGAAGTTGCACCGGCGAGTGAGGAGTGGCCTTTACACGCGTGTTTTTCTTCCTCCTCTTCGTGGAGGGACGAAGGGGCCTCCTTGAAGGTTCCTCGAGGCCTTAATAAGTGACGGCGGCTTCTCTGGAGCCTGATGACGTGGGCTCTCTGGTAAAGTGTCCCTCCGAGACGACCAAGGGACAGTGTACTTGGATCGTCGTTCCTTTGTTTCATTTCTAGTTAGGGTTGGCTTTCGAAGGGATCAGGTGATTCTTGATATGTCTTAAGAGTTGTGGACATAGAGCAGGTCATATAATAAGGTGTTAAGGACGTGGAAGGTCTGATATATATAGTTCTTATGGACATTTAAGAGGTCCGGTGGATGAGCGCCACATGGGGGTGCCATGTGTTTGTGAAGTTTGAGACTACTTGGGTTTGAAGTATATCAAACAAGAAACAATTCATACCTATCCATAGAGGAAACCCCCAATACAAATTACAAACTTAAATCTCATCTATTGTTCTGATTTAAGAAATATTTGAATTTTTTAAATTACAATAATGTTAAATTTATCGCTATTGTTTAACTATATTTTGATCTATTAATTTGTAGATTAATCAGTCCAATAAATATTCGAAAAAAGAAAGAGAAAAAAAATTGACATAACGTTGCTCTAAATTGTTTATTCATTAAGTATTTTGATTCGTTTGGGTGAATTTAGTTATTTAATACTCATATAGTATGCATATTATATTCAATTGCATGCAGTTTAAATATATATTCCTTACCATTTTGAATTTAATTGGTTATGGGCATACGTTCTATACTAATTTATATATACGTACTATACTTGTGATATACATATTGTATGCATATTAATAATATATGAAATAGATTATTTTAACATTACTTAGATGATCATAGTTACCCTCGAAGGAAGGTAAAGGCTGTCTTCGAAATAATGTTCCACATGTCCATTGGTTACGTCGTCCAGATTGGGTTTGTGATATCTGGACTCCGGTATCGAGTAACGTTAACTTGTAAGGTTTGTGGTTTCCGGATTCGGCATGTTCGTTTCACGTGGCAGCCAATAAGATTGGTTTGAAACTTTCAGGTTAATTTTGGCAGAGTGACTATAGGTAATTAGCCTACTTGAAATATTATTGACATAAAGAACACAAATTAAGATGTGTATGATGTCAACCTCAAAAAAAAAAAAAGGTTTGTGTATGATGTCGTGAGACCATTGCATGATTTACGCATGTTCTAGAAACAGAAATGATAATTTCGTAGGAACCTTATATTTGCAGAAAGTTTGTCATCGTTTGAACATCTTAATATAAAACTTCACCAAATGATTCTCTAAACTGTTTCTCCACGAAATATTTTGATTCGTTAGGGGTGAATTTAATTGTTTGCTACTCATTATATTCAATTGTATGTTGTCTAAATATATACTGCGTACCATTTTCGGACTTAATTGGTTATGTGCATACGCTCTATACTAATTTAAAAATACTCACTTTACTTGTCATTTATATATTATATGCATATACATAATAAAAGAAATAAACTATTAAAAACATATTTGGATGATCTTAGTTACCCTTGAAGGAAGGTAAAGGGCGTCTTCGTCCAGCTGTCTGTTGGTTACTTCATCCAGACTGGGTTTTGTGCTTTCTGAACCTCAAATATCAAGTAACGTTAACTTTGTAAGGTTTGTTGTTTTCGGATTCGACATGTTCGTTTCACATGATGTCATTCAAGATTGGTTTGACATTACATGTATTGACTATGGATAGTTAGTCTACCTGAAAAATCATCGGCACAGAAAATATTCGATTTACGATATGGATGGTATCATGATTTATCACGTTGCGTGAAATTAGGCATATTCTACTGGTAAAAATAAACTTGATTTCATTAAGAACTTTATATTATAACAGATGTAGTAATAAGATTGAAAATAAGATAAGAAAACGTTCATGTACAAAAATAGCATATTTTGGAGTTCAAGGTTAACCAAAATTATCGTCATATAATTCGAGTTTGGATGTCAATATAACTCTCAGGTTTCACTGAGATCAAGTTAAGCACTTGAAGGAATAGGAGAGCTCTACATGAGGTGATGTATAATTTCTTATTGCATTTAAGGGGTCCGATGGATGAGTAGCACGCGGGATATGTCAAAAAAAAACAATGCATACCTATCCAAAGAGGAAAACTCGAATTATCACTTTCAAGAGGAAAAAACCAATATTTTTTTTTTCATTTGACAAGATGAATCAGCATCTAAATATTATGTGATATAAATAAAATGAAAGCAAATAATTTTTTTTAAATTGTTTCGTCATGAAATATTTTGATTCGTTAGCGGTGAATTTAGTTAATTAATAATCCTATATATTATATTTAAATACAGGAAATATACATAACGTACCATTTTTGAATTTAATCGGCTATATAAATCAGTTCGTATGGTAAAAAATTTGAGCTGATGGTATTCATATTTTTTTTATTTCTTTATACAATAATGTCATGTGTATTTTTGTGTTATTTATTTTTACGAGAATGAGATATGTTATACGATAATGTCATGTACTTACAAAATATTTATCAATCGATTAAAGTATATAATAATTATTGAATCAAGTAAGGGGTCAATCAATTTATATATTAGCAACAAATTTATAATTCATCTTTCAATCAATTAAATATGAAAACGTTTCCTCTAAAAACAATAAATATGAAAGATAATATCTTCTTCATAAATAGCGTAAAAATTAAATCAATAGATGTTATTTTGAAATATAACAATACGTGCGTCCGTATTCGCTAGTAAATAACATATTTTAATAATATTTTGATGGTCTTAGTTACCCCCGAAGGAAGGTAAAGTGCGTCTTCGATCTGATGCCCACGTCCTCTATTGGTTACTTCATCCCGGTTGGATTTGTGCTCTTTGAACTCTGTTTAAATGAGATACATTGTGATGATTTTGTGGAAAAGGGTTGGACTGATTACAAAATATATTTTAGATGGTTTGAATTAAAGAAGACGTAAGATTTTATAAAATAAAATTAAAAATTACGAGATCAAAACAAAAAAAAAAATACACGCATTAATATCGAATGAAAAATATTATTATAAAAAATATATATAAATATACTTATTATTATCTTATAACAAAAATATTAGTATCACATAGTATTGCAGAAAACAAAAATACACATGTCTACTCAAATTCGGAAAGATCATAACTGATTTCTTCGGTAAGTACTTCATTTACATGAAGGAATTGGAAGTTGATGCAACATCGGATTCCAAGGGAGATCAGCTAGATGAAGTTTAAGACTTAAAACAAATTTGAAGTTGAGTTAAAGAAGGAAAGGGAAAGAGGAAATGACCCGTTCACAGAAATTTAGAGACCTGACGCTTGTACTCGAGATTCAATGAATTTATATTTTCAAAAGATTCTGTTTTAGATTTTTAGTTGATTTACGAGAACCTGCAAGGTTGTACATTGGGGTTACTTTATAAATATAAGAGATTACGGTAATGCTATTGCACTACTCACACAACACAAGTCATTAATAATACATCTCTCATGGTGAAATTACGCAATTTATAGCATTGGTCTCAAGCAAGAAGCATGATAAATTTCTTATTTATATTAAATTTCGTAAATGTTAAATGTGTATCAGTGGTCTTTTTGGTTCAGTAATGGATGGCCAACATATTCTCAAGCAAAAAGCATGAGAAAATGGAGGATCGACAAAGGCGCGAATTAGAGACCAAAATGATAATGACGATTCATTTTTGTTTGACGGTATGTTACGATGTATCATATTATTGATGAAGAGTCATTAGTTACAATTTGGAAGAAAATGGAGAGTCGACATATGTCAAAATTATCGCCGAACAAATTGTATATTTAGCAGAGGCTATACCGATTTAAATTGTGGAATTATACCGATTTAAAATTGTGGAGGGCCTGGATCTTGGGTGACACATCAACATGTTCAATTTGATTATGAGTTATCTAGTTATGGTTGATGTGAATTTCGAAAACAAAGACAAAATTTAGGTGTCGTCAAATTCTCTACCAAATTTTTATAAAAAATTGGTTACAATTCTAACATGGAAAAAAATTTCTTTAGAGTTAGAAGATATCACACACATCTACCGATGTTTCATCCAAACAAGAAAATCAATGTTAATCAATGAAAAGAGTTAGTTGTGAAACATAACCATGGCCATAGGGAAGGAATGATCATAAAGGGATTCGAGTTAACGTTGAAGAGGCGCAATAAAAATTGCTTAAATTTTTTAGAAAATATGGGCACAAAAAAAAGATTGTTCAGACGTGCGAAAATCGGGAAAACACAGGTAACAGTTCAAAATTTGTGGATATAGACTAATCGGATAGAGACAAGCTTTGTGTTTCATCAAGTCCAAACTGTCATATTGATTCTTGGATTTTTTATTTGACATGCGTGTTTCATGTAACGCCCAACCGAGATTGACTGGACATTTAAAGATTAATTAGTTCGAGTATATAGTGAATATGGATAATGGGCCCACTTGTAAAATTATTGTCATATGAAATATATGAATTAAGATGTGCTATAATGTCGTGAGAACATTTTGTGTAGTTAGGTATGTTCCAGAGGTAGAAACAAAATTGTGATTTCATCATATATCTTACATTATAACAAATGTAGTTATAAGGTTACGAGGAGAAAAAAGGATTAAAAGAACATTTACAAGTGGAAGACCCACGTATTATCCTAAATGCAGCCTCCTGGAGGTTTCTATTGTTTACAATCCTCGCTTTACATGATAAGAGTATACTGGATGGCTTGACACTGTTGGTGCGTGATCTCGTATGGTGACTCGGAGATGGCTAATGTATTAACATTTTGTCTGACAGGTGGCTACCGAAATCGGACTCGGGCTTCCCACGCTATCTCTACCCTGGCGCGGGTAGAGTTCAGGTTGTGTCCGACTTACAGAAAGAGGACTCTTTGGCGTGGGATGAAGATCTATTGGATGCATTGATCTCTAAGTTTTATTTTGGAGATGTGTTGGCAAAAATCTTCTGGTGAATATGTTGTGCGTATGTTATGTGGGAATTTATCGAAAACGGAAGAGCAGCCGTTTTGTCATGTCCCCACCTTGGTCCAGCTTTAGGCTAGTTCAGGTGTAGTCGTCCCTCCAGCCACGACACAGTCACCTGCTATGGTCTTTGCCAGCCTCTTCTAGGATGTGGATCCAGCAGAACGTGGAACATTGTAGGGAGACTGTCTTTGTAGGTGTCGATAAGGTTGGAAGCTATCCAAAACGATGATCTCGGTTCAACTCCGGAGCAGACAAGATAGAAGTGGTTTATCCACAATAATCGCGTATTGTCAGGCTGCTACTTTCTCATTTGAGAGCTTTGGTTTTAGCTTTCTCGGACGTGCATCTAATATATCTAATCATTTCTTAGCGATATGCTCTAGTCTGCTATTTTTAATTATGCATCCTGTTGGTCTTGTAATGTTGTTGCTATGATGCATAACTTAATGACAATGATCTGTTTATGTCAATCCAACGTTACCAATTTAATGATCCAAGTTATAAAGAATATCACGAATTAGAAGGTTACAAATAAATTTGATATTGTTAAAAAGATTTTTTTTTTATGTAATGAAACGCAACTCTATTTGACTCCGTACAGGGAAAGAAAAATCATGCGGACCAACTCCAATGAGTAAAATCTAACCAACAAAAACAGGCCACAAGCCCATTACACCAAAGCAAAACATTAGCAGATAGATAGTCGAGTACTCCAACAGACAAGCCAACCTGTTGGGTAGAAACTCCATTCAGAAACATGAGACCTGCAGGGAACTCAATTTTCTCATCTAATATAGAATAATCATTTTTCAACAAAATCCGACTGTTAAAATTCGCACATAATAGCACAATATATTTGTTTTCAGCTCGTCACAAATATTTAAGATACAGTCACCGCTGTTACCAAAAAAACCAAAGCAAAGCAACATATAAAACCAAAATCGCATAAGACGGAAGCAGAGATCGACAGATAAAATCTATCAGCACAATACGATGGGCACTTGACTTTTTGTCCATCTTAATTATTCTACGTCATTATCTCCTTAATTATAGCACTTGTCTCCATAGATTATACTAGTAATTATCAAACTAACCACTTAAAGAATTTAGTTACTATCGATGGCTTCCTTCCTCATCCCCCACTCATGAAGGCGCAGGTGCAGCTCGGCCGCTGCGATCAAAAAATGGACGGCGTGGATTGGCGTCAGAATGTCTACGACCCCTTTAAGCGTCCCGAGCCGTAGATCGTCTGCCTCGTGGAGGACCTTCTCCATCTTCTCTTCCTTGCTCGCCAACTCGGTCTCCACTCGCTCGTCTTCGGGTTGGTTGTGGTCTCCCCTCATCGACTCGCTCACCAAATGGGAGAGCTCCACCATAGCCGCGTCGGCCACAGACTCATGCAGCTTGGCCATCTTCTCGGTCAGGTTCCTCTCCCGGCGGATAATCTCCCGCTGGAGCTGGTCCACTCTGGAGAGTTCGGCTTCGGAGAGGTCCCCCAGGTCACCCGTGGCCAGCCCCCGGATGACCTCCTCGAGACGGTCCTCCAGCTGCATACCTTTTGTTTACGGATACGGGAAAGTATTTTTATCAGTAACCCCAAAATAAATGATAACATCGTAAAAAAATAAGAATAAAAATCATACTTGGATTTTAAATAATTATAAATTTATTTTCTATCATATGTTATATTCAATACACATTTAAGACAATACTTATCAAACAAAAATTACTACGAGTTCTGACTTCAACATATGAGTACAATAATGAACACATGAATATTATATTTCAATCTTCATATCTAAATGAGACAAATTAATATTCAACACTTGAAAAATTTATCCTACATTCTTGTATTAAGCAAAATAAAATTCTTATCAGAATTTAATTATAAATATCATTTATCAAAATATAAATGTTCTGTTGTAACAATTGAAGTTGGAGCCAATAATTAAATCATCTTAAAAAAACTAACATATAGTTTGTTGTGTTATCATACTTATAAATCAGTTTATTTTTTAAATTAGCAATGCTCTAATTTCAATATGCCCTCTAGATGAAATTCAAATGGCTAAAATTTGCGCCTGTTGAACAACAATAAGTGACAAGGAACCGAATCCTTCTGAATATACTATGTTAAAATCTCAGAATTATAAATAATTTCATCATACCACTTATAACTAGCAATATATTAATATTAATTAAATAGCTTTACTCTTAGCAAAAGCTTAGTCTACATAACCTGACTTGGAGTAGAGCAAGTGGAAGGCCATGCTCGGCCTCCAACCGCCAATCCACATGAAGGCGTTCTCGAGGGAGCTCCTCCACGGCGGCTTCAGCATCTCCAGGACGTCCCGTTTCGCCCACCTCGACTTGCTCCGGTAGTACTGCTCGTAGTGCTCCACGACACGCCGGATGAGTGGCCGGAGAGCCCGCTCGCCGGAGTTTCCATTTGCGGCTCCGTTCCCGTAGTCCTTAGACGCCGAGGTCAGCTGCTCCAGGTACCGGTCCTGCTCCCCCACCCAACTCTCGAAGAACTTCTTGAAGGTCTCCCGCTCCCGTGTCCCGTTCATGGCCGCCGACATGCTCTATCTAATTCCTGTCCACCGATGGCCACTGATAAAGTGCAATTTTTATTTGTAATGTATATAACTGAATCCGACAACTCGTGTACGTGTCGGGATTATATGGTGGGAAAAACTTGCCCAGAATTGGGATTCTGAGACCGGGGGGATGAGAAGTGGATACCCTGCCAAGGATTGATATCCTTCCTATATAGGGAGGAGACTAAATGTGTAAATTAACCATTACTCAATCACTTTTTCTCTCTCCTTCCACGTTTCTTCTACTTTTCTGACTTTTCATCTTCCAACAACATATTCAGTTGCATTACTGGTTTGTTTGGTTGTATTGCTGTTTTTATTGGTTCTAATACTGGTTTGAAAGGTTGCATTGCTGGTTTAAGAGATTGAATTACTGGTTTTTTTGGTTGTATTAATGGTTTGTTCAGTTGTATTACTCGTTTGTTCTGTTGCATTGATAGTTTATTTGGTTGCATTGCTGGTTCAATTGGTTGCATTGGTGGTTTGTTGATTGTATTGCTGGTTTCGTTGGTTCCAATGCTGGTTTGAGGGGTTGCATTGCTGGTTTAAGGGATTGAATTACTGGTTTTTTTGGTTGCATTGCTGGTTTCACGAGACCGACGAGGCCGGGGGAATGTGAACAGTTTTTTTTCAAATCTTCTTTTGCTAATTAATTGATGGTTCAAAATTTAAAAATCCCTAAAAAGTAGCAATCATTACTTAGAAATAGGAACTACTACCTAAAAATTAGGAAACATTAATTATTAAGATTTATTAGTTTTGAGCAAAAGTCTTAAATGCCCTTGATAATTAATAGCCATTAGATCAGAATATTTAAGAATATATTCCGATTTAATGGCCCAAATCGTAGTCCCTATATAGGGAAAGTTTTAATCTTTGGCACCCAATCCAATCTCGGGGGATGTACCTTTTTGTTAAGTCGGCTTCAGTGTCACATATTTTAATTTTAAAAAAATATAGTCACGTATATTTGGAATTGGAACTTTGGTTTCCGGTTTTTTTTTTTTTTTGCTGCTGATTTGAAGACGATGGTTTTTGCCATTTCCATCAACCGGCGGCACTGACAAATATAATTACTGTCGATACAAATTTGACTTTGTAAAAACTGGTTTTAAACAACACCGTGTTCGATTTATCATTGGAATTGACTGACAATCGAATAAAATAATAATAATAATTCCCATGTCTAAATAATCGAATGAGTATTGGAATAAATTAATAAGGGATCAGGACTAAAGTTTAACCAGATTACAGGATGGAAAAATATGTTTTGGAATAAAAAAGACCACATTAGTAATCATTGTGTGATAAAGTGACGGTGTCAAAAGGACCCGAGATGGATCTACAAAAGATTATGGATAGAGAATGATTTTATTTAGAGGGGACAAGGAAAAACGATAACAAAAGCATAAAAAGGGGGTTTTGTGTATATATTTTAGGCTTGGATTGGAAATTGAATGATAATTTTTTAAATTATACGGATGAATTTTTTGGCAAAAATCTAAAAATCATAGAATTAAAATAATAAAAAATATACATGAAACATCTTGAAGGTTAAGTTGGGGGTTGAATAATAATTTTCTAAACTACGCGGATGATTTTTTTTGCAAAAATCTAAAAATAGTAAGACCAAAATAAAAAATAAATTACATGAAACGATATCACATAAAGAAAATATTGATATCATAAAAACATAAAATATTAAAATATACCTGTTGGAGGCTTTTCTACAGAAGTCTAAAAATTATGGGACCAAAGTGAAAAAATTCTATAGAGATCTATATGACAAACAAAAATGTCATTCTCATAAACATGAAACATAAAAAAAAAATACACATGAAAAGAATATCAATAAAAAAATGCCAACATAATATAATCTAAATTTCAAAGCCGGACTGACTTTTACAGTTATGGGTAGCCATACCTCCTTCCTAATGCCTAGACATGTGGTTATATAGAAAAAAAAAACAAACTGATAGGCTTCCACTCTAAGATCGATGCCTCAACATCTATGTTTATCCAATTCCTTTTGTTATGATATCCGAATTTCATTTGTTTCAAGAAGTCGATACATCTTCAACAACGTCTATCCAATCTTCTTGAATTTATGCACACCTATAATTTTGAGAGTCCGAGCCTAACTGGTACCTTAGAGCTCATCCTAATTTCTCTCAAGTCCCTCGTTGTTTAGGCTTGAGGCGGACCATGTCGAGCAAGGCTCCGAGGCGGGTAGCATTGAACGAGCGCCCGAGGTGGGCCACCGAACCGAAAAAATCCTAGGTGAGCTCCGTGGCCTGTCTTAAGCCGACCCCAATCTGATCGATCCGAAGATTATTTTCATAAATCAACAATAATAAGTGCAATTTACAAGAATTTGAATACAAGTTTTCTTAACAAAACAATGGTTTTAAAATGATAAGTTGTTTTCATGTTTCGATCTTTCATTGATTTGATTATATAATCGAATAAGTTATAATTAATGTATCCAAAAAACCGTTAAATTAATTCAACATCAGCTGGAATTATAGTGGTGTAGTTTGAAAGTATGTGCATTAGGTGCATCGCGTGTTTAGTTTCCCATGGTTCATTTTAAAATACCAAATAATTTAAAGGTTTTTATAAGTAAATATATTTTATTACTCCAAAAATTCAGATCGACTATCCCGTATGATTTACATTGACTACTTCATTCAATTCAAATTAAATTAACATATTAAGTCAAATGGTCCGAATAAGTACATAATATATTAATTAATGTCGTTTTTACCTAGAAGATTTTAAGCATAATAAGATATCCGGGTAATTCAACTCCAAGATGGAATATGGCCAAAATAACCACTCCCGGGAGATGGGAGTGGATTTGTTGGGGAGACTTTATGAGTCCTCATACGAGAACTAGGGTAATTTGATAAAATTCTATTAATCTCTGCAACTACTAACTTTTTTGAATTGGTTGATTTCTCTCTCCAATTAATTAACCTCCTACCTAATTAGTCAATAAACCAATAAATTAATAAATCAGTAAACCAATAAACTAATAAATCAATAAACTAGTATCAATAAATCAATAAACTAATAAATCAATAAACTAAAAAATCAATA
>SOPF01028275.1:83654-112121 GCA_012979155.1 Hypericum perforatum | reverse complement strand
GGGTGTGAGAACCCTCTTCCTCTTTCGGAAGGAGGGGTGTGAAGACCCTTTTTTCTTTCGGAAAGAGAGGTATGAGAACTCTCTCCCTTACAGAAGGAGGGGTGTGAAGACCTCATTTTCCCTTTCAGAAGGGTGTAGAGAGGCATTCTCCTTTTTGAAAGGAGGGGTGCGGAGAGTCACTTCGCCTTTTGGAAGGAATGGTGTAGAGAGGCATTCTCCTTTTCGGAAGGAATGGTGCGAAGAGTCACTTTGCTTTTCTGAAAGAGGGGTGTAAAGAGGCACTTTCCTTTTCAGAAAAAAGGATGTAGAGAGGTATTTTTCCTTTCGGAAGGAAGAGGGTATAAAGACCCATTTGCCTTTTCGGAGGCCTTGCCTTTCGAAGGAAGAAGTGCAACGGACAGGCAAGGTGATAAGAGACCGTGCACGGTCGGTCTTCTAAGAGAAGAGGTGATAAAACTGGGTTCCGAGTAAATCGAAAGGGATAATTCCTAGTGAATTGAAGATAACTACTCCGTGCAAGTAAGGATAAGCGTCCCCGAAGATAGGCATTGAAGGAGTTCGAGTACAAGTAGAAGACAGAGTGCTACGCCTATATAAAGGATGACCAAAAGCAGACGAAAGGAAGCTATCTATCTATCAATCAATCATCAAACACACAAATCAACTCAAGCTCCAGCTTTTATCGTAGTCTAGGCATAGTTTAGGTAGAAGTAGTCCGACTCCAGCCACACATAGTTACGCATAGTTAAGCCAACCTTGGGGCGAGCCTCTAAAGCCGTCACGAGATCGACCTTGACTCTTATGACCGTTTTTCACCCAACATTATTTTTGGCATGCTCGGTGGGACTAGGAGGACGTCTAGAGAAGGTGGTTTAACTCGATCCAACCAAGATGGGCAAGAACAAGGAGACATCATCACCCTCTTCTCAATCCCTAGTTGAGAAGAATACGACCAACCTGGCTCTCTTTAGAGAGCCGAACCTTTCGAATATCTTACCTGGTACCAGAAGGACATCCACTGATGAAATGGCTCCCGCAAGGAGGCCGACT
Source organism: Hypericum perforatum (assembly GCA_012979155.1). Taxonomy (NCBI): domain Eukaryota; kingdom Viridiplantae; phylum Streptophyta; class Magnoliopsida; order Malpighiales; family Hypericaceae; genus Hypericum; species Hypericum perforatum. The sequence continues at coordinate 111,071 of SOPF01028275.1, read as the reverse complement.
CCTCCCAGGAGGAATGAAGACACAGCTACCGAAAGGAGGCCGACCCCTCTCTGTAGGAATGACAACACGGCTTTTGTAAGAGAGCTGGCCACTTAAGAGCACACATTGCAGAAGGTGTTAGAAGCCGTGGCCAGTCGACTAGAGCAGAGAATGGAAGACATTGCTATCGAAGTTAAGTCTACATCAACTTGACTCGAGCGACTAGCAGCTGATAATAAGAAGTCTTTCGATGAGACTCACGAAAGATTCGAGAAGATCGCAACAAGTAGCGAGCTCTCTCATAGCCAACTCACTCACATGATTGACCAAGTGTACGGGTACATAGACCAGTCAATATACCGAGCTGCTAGAGATCACCACGACAACACTATGGATTTCTTTAACAGTACTGTGGCTCCTACCATCACAAATAGGATGTCAGAAGTCATGAGTCGGGGAAAGGGAATAGATGCTCCACAGCCGACAGAGCAAACCTACTATCAAGAGATACCTACCCTCAATCTAACTCAAGAAAGGCCTGGAATATGCCGAGGCACCCCAGCCAGTGCCACGAGGTTTCAATCATTCCAAACATCTTCCAATAGGAGGACTCATGGAACTGATTTCTCGGGACACTATAAGAATGTTAGAGCAAGAGGAAGCAACACAAGGGACACAAGCTGGTACCATACGGCTCCCACTCATCAGAGAGTTACTACTCACAGGCCTAATAGAGGAGGGTCCAATATTCGGACCAACCCAACCTTTGAGACAAGGGCGCTAGTGGACCATGCTTGGCCTCACAACAGGAATCAAAGGAGGCTGGACCGCGATGAAGAAGACTATCCTCCATTCGAATGGCAATTGGTATTTGGGACCTATATAGGGGATCCTCGACCTCCATCGCCTTCTGAAGACGATTTTGGAGATCAACCCCCAAGAGAACCCCAAGATTTGATCATGGGTCGCGAGACCAGACCCATACTTGAAGACGCTCAGCAAAGGGCACTAGTGGCAGAAGTTCTCAGGGATATGGGTGTAGAAACCAGACACGCCCCATGCCTGAGATTCACCAAGCCTTATCCAGAACACTTCGATAGGGTGGAGTTTCCAAGGACGTACCGCATACCAGATTTTAGCCAATTCTCGGGAGAAGATAATCGATCTTCCATAGAGCACGTGGCGAGATTTATCATACAATACGGAGACACAGCATCTGAAGAGGCATTGCTACTGAGGTAATTCCCAATGACTCTCACCAGGACAGCCTTTACTTGGTACATAAGCCTTCCACCGAACTCGGTGAAGAATTGGGCAGAAATAGAACAAAAGTTCAATAACCAATTATATAGGCCAGAACCAACTATCACTATCTCAGCTTTCGCCCATATGCAACAGCTTGAGGGAGAATCAATAGAGAAGTTCCTGATTCACTTCCGAAAGGCAAAGAATAGGTGTCAAACAAACCTATCAGAGGCAGAACTCGCCTCACTAGCTGTGCATGGACTTCGCTTTAATCTATGTGATAGGCTAGGGATCGAGAAGTTCCGAGATCTAGCCAACCTAACGCAAAAAGCGATAGCGGCTGAATAACTTATCAATGAGAAGGACAGGAGGGCTGCCTCCTCCAAGGGGACCTACTCTTATGACCCCACACTGGAGATAGATCACTTGGATAGTTGATATGGCTGGGCCGATGAAGATATTGTCGAGGAGATGGTAGCGGAAATCATCAAAGGAAAGCCATATGAATGCGAAAGCCTCGTCCCAAAGAAGGTGACGATACCTAAGGAGTTCGTACGTCAAGGAGCTCAAGGTAAACAATCTAGGAACTTTGGTAACGGCGGAAAGGAGTACTCCTTTGATGTGACTAAGGCAGAAGAGATTTTTGACAATCTCTTAAAGAATGGTCAGATCGTCTTACCCAAGGGCCACAAGATCCCCGAAGATAAAGAACTCAAATCGATGAAGTTTTGTAAGTGGCATGCGAGCAAGTCACACAATACCGCTAATTGTGTGGTCTTTCGGAACCAAATACAACAGGCGATCAAGGATGGGAAATTGAAGTTTGCTAATGATCAACCAGAGACACAATTCGTAGCTAATATCACTATGGTCGACCTAAAGAGAGGAGGTCACAAGCAAAGTCAGCCACCTGTGGAGGACCTAAGAGAGGTCCTAGGAAAGAGAAGCAGGCAAGAGATACCCGGGGGGCAAAACCCTCGGAGAGATTCGAAAAAGACTGTCTTAAAGACTGTCTTTTTGAACATGCAGGGACTCTTCCGGATTGAAGACTGTCTTGTTGCGTAGCTTCCTGATGCCCCAGAGTGTTGCCACTATCTCACCCTATTTTTCAAAGACTTGGTCATGGAGTAGAACAGAGAAAGCTACAGTAAAGGAGTTTAAGTCCGGGCAGTCCAGGGTAAGACCAATTTCAGACCAGAGTATTGAGGTTCTGGGGCAAGAAAGGAAGAGGTGTTTTAACTGTTTCCTCAGCTGACAAGCAGAACGAACAGCTGGAGTCAATTAGGAGCCCTCTCTTCGCCAAGTTGGCTCTCGCCGGGAGGTTGTCATCAAGAGTGCACCATAGAAAGAGCTTTAGATTTGGGGGCATTAGAGGCTCTAGCACTTGGACCATAGTGGATTGGAGGAGTTCAGTGTGAGTCTACTTTGCAAAGTCTGAGTAGTAGCCACTTCGAACAGTATACTCGCCATCAGAGGTAAACCGCCATCTAATTTTATCCGATGGATGTCTATAACTCAAGTGAATTTGTTGTATTCACTGGACATCTTCATGTGAGAACACCGAATCTAACAGGGGCAAGTTCTAGGAGAGCTGCTTATCGTATAGGAGCTCCGAGACTGACTGGAGATGATCAGAACCTGGGAACCTGTATTGAGGAGCGCCTAAAACAACTCATCACATATGAAGGAATCACAGCCCAAAGCTTGAAAGTGGAAAAAAAAGGAGAGAACGTGAGGTGGCTCGGAAAATCAGCCTATCATCAGGCATGGAATCCTCTGTGAAGTAGAGCGTTCCCAAGCTCGCGACGAGCGCCTCACTCTTGCCAGCCAGGGACTCCTCCCGGCTCTCGTGGTTTCAGACGTCTTCAAACTACTAGTACGGATCTGAGATCCCGGAGAGGTATGTTTGGAAGTCAGATCTAGAGATTGGTGCTTCAACAGGATGCGATGGAGATCGGGATGGCAGTACGGGCAATGGTGGCATGGTTCTCGGTGGACTAGGATACGATGGAGGTGTTGGCAATCCTGTGGGGACTGACGGTGATGCCCTTCACAGTGGCAGACGAGGACGGACAGACAGACGCTGGCATACGGATCTAGTGGGGAGACACTACCAAGGTACGAGGACTGCTTTGGATACTTCGGTAGCTACTACGAGCTAGACTAGTGAGACCCTCAATGGCCTCTCCTCTAAGTGCATCTCCCGCTACTCCCTCCCTCAGTCTTGCCCCGAGATAATGTCATCGTTTATCGATCTCGAGCTTCCTTGTAAGTAACCGTTTCCCCCTCTTGTTTTTGTGATTTTTTTGTGTAATTATTAGGATTTAGTTTGAGTGTCTCTGGATATTTAGTGGATGTTCGAACCTATTGATTGGTATTGAGGGTATAATATCCATTTTATTTAAAAAATGAAACAAAAGAAAAGGAAAATAAAAAAAATTACATCAAAGCCCAACCCATATAAAAAATCTGTAACTAACCCACGTTGTTGAACCAAAATGCCCTAGACTAGCTACTTGCCATACAAACTCAATTAGGTTTCTGGCAAAAAATAACTCAATTAGGTTAATAAATATGTATTAAAAAAAGAGTAGAAAAGATTCAATCTTTAGCGACCCAACAAGCGAAACAGGAAGAATCCCATACAGGGGGACGAAAAGTTGTCGGCTTTGGCTTTCTCAGGTACCTACCCAATTGTTTTCTACAACTAGAAATAAAATAATTGGGTCAACGAACAAAGGTTCTATATTATTTGCGTGTAGTAGGTTTTGCCCAGTTGTTGTTGCCCGTGTTTACGCGGTGGTTGTTCGATTAGTGTCTCTGTTATAATGATAATATTTTTGTTTAGGGATAATATTTTCTTCGATGAATTTTTGTTTAGGGATAATATTTTTGTGTCGGAATTGGATCTTTGATTCTCTTGATAAGTGGTATATATGAAGATAGAGAAAAGTCAAATCGAGTTAAGTTCAGTTTTTAGCTTCCAGAAAGATAGACAATAAGTTTTTAAATGATGCTTCTTGTTGTAGTAGAATGCCATTTTACCTTTTATTATAGTACTTCTGCAATGAGCGTGGATAATTTATTATCTAATAAGTATGGATAGTTTATGACATCTATTTCATTCCGGGGAGGATTTCAGTTATTAGTTTGGAGCATTGTGGACCTTTTGGGTGAACGAGATTGAGCTTGCATAGTTTCATATTTGTGTTTTCCGATTCTAGCCGTCTTCTATATAAGAAGGTATTGCATTCTTCTAACCATTCTCTTATTCTTGGGATGTGATGTACATGTGATTTGAATGATATATATGTGGTATGCAAAGTTTCTTACTTTTTAATATCCAACACAATTAGGATGAGTGAGAGGACTTGGCATAAGACGTACGATCGGAATTCTGACGAATATATGAATAGAATTTTTGAATTTATTACTGTTGCCTTACGACACCGTCATGCATCAGATGGATATGTGTTATGTCCATGTCGAGATTGTCTAAATTTTAAGTGGCATGAGATACATGTGGTAGCTACACATCTATTAAAAAGGGGGATGGCATTTAGTTATACTACATGGGTATACCATGGTGAAAAGTTCTCTGGGGGAATGTGGTGGAATCAAGCACATTCTGGTCATTGTGTTGAAGTTCCACAAACTGAAAATGATGATGAACCAGTAGAGTCAATTGGATTAGGGGATAATGCTACCCCTGATGAAGGCGGGCAATTTGATGAGGATGTCGCAATGAATATACTAGATGATCTTTTTGATGATGAAGAAGATGAGGAAATAGAAGGAGATGTAGATGCAGATGTAGATAAATGGGACGCATTGTTTGCTGACGTAGAGCAGGAGGTTTACCCATGCTACAAAAAATGTTCTCTACTTTTAGCCGTAATTGAATTGATGCATATTAAGGTAATTGGTCGTCAAACTGAGAGCTGCTTTAATGCATGGTTGAATTTTTTGAAGAGAATTCTGCCGAAAGGTAAGAGGTTGCCATCCACTTATTACGAGGCTCGTAGAATGTTGAAAGCATTGGGAATGGATGCTATTCTGATACATGCATGTGTAAACAATTGTGTGTTATTCCAAAAAGAGTTTGGGGGATTAGATAAGTGTCCTTGATGTAATGAATCTCGATGGAAGTTGGGAAAAAAGGAAGAAAAATTCCGGCAAAGGTTTTGCGGTACTTCCCCTTGAAGCCTCGCCTACAATGCTTGTTTAGATGTAAGGAAATAGCTGCCAACATGAAGTGGCATAAACACGAGCATAAAAAATTAGCTAATGTGCTTAGCCATCCTTCTGATTCAGATGCTTGGGAAGATGTTGACCGACAATATCCTGCTTTTGGCGTAGAAGCACGTAATATCTGGTTAGGTCTGGCTACTGATGGTTTCAACCCATTTGGCCAGCTCAGTGTTTCATACAGTTGTTGGCCTGTGATGTTATTTGTGTACAATGTTCCACCGTGGAAGTGTATGAAGGAACCATACATATTTTTGTCATTGCTTATTCCAGGGCCTAAGTCACCTGGGAAGAACATTGATGTTTTTTTGCGTCCACTAATAGATGAGTTAAAAGAGTTGTGGAATGTGGGAGTTCAAACTTTTGATATTGAATCTGGTCGATCATTTCGGATGCATGCTGTCTTGTTGTGGACAATTCATGATTTTCCTGCATACGGTGATTTATCTGGTTGGACAACTAAAGGCTATAAGGCATGCCCTATTTGCAATATTGATACTGACAGTGGCCATAGTCAAAACAAGTTCCACTACATGGGGCACATACGTTTTTTACCCAAGAATCACCAATGGCGTCGTCAAAGATCTAAATTTGATGGGATAGTAGAGAAGCGTGGTCCCCCTAGGAAGTTTACAAACGAGGAGATTATAGCACAATTAAGTGAGCTTGAACATGTTATATTGGGCAAAAAGATTGCAAGTCTTCCTGGAGAAAGTAGCTCTTCCAAGCGAAAGCAACGTGATTGTCCCAATTGATGTAAAAAAGCATTCTTTTTGAGTTGCCTTATTGGGGAAAGTTGTGATTGAGGCACAACCTTGATGTGATGCACATAAAGAGAAATATATGTGATAATATTGTTGTGACTATTTTGAATATTAAGGGTCGTACCAAGGATACTGAGAAGGCCAAAAAAACACTGGAAGAGATGAAAATCCGTCCCGAATTGCATTTAATAGAACAACCAAATAAGCAAAAGCTAGACAAACCATCTGCAAAATATGCTCTTCCACGATATGAAGTTAGACAATTCTGTGCGCTCATGAAAGATGTAAGATTGCCAGATGGGTATGCATCCAACATATCAAAATGTTTTGAACCTGAGGGTCATACTGTAGTGAAGGGTTTGAAAAGCCATGATTGTCATGTTTTTATACAGAGGATTCTCTCCATTGTTTTGAGGAGATTTCTTCCTGATGGTATTTATGGTCCTCTAAGAGACATTTCTCGATTCTTTAGAGAATTATTGCTTGCATCATTATGTGCTAAAGAGTTAAGAGTTGATGACTTGAAAGCCTTGGAACAGAGTATAATAAGGACGTTGTGTAAGTTTGAAATGATATTTCCACCAGCATTTTTTGATGTGATGATCCATCTCGCTGTGCATCTTCCATATGAAGCTCAGATGTGTGGTCCAGTTCAATATCGATGGATGTATCCCGTTGAGCGATACTTGGGGACTTTGAAAGGAATGGTAAGGAACAGAGCTAGACCTGAGGGCTCAATTGCTAAAGCTTATATTGTGAGGGAGTCTTTGACTTTTTGCTCATTATACTTTGGAGATGATGTGGAGACTCGATTTAATAGGCAACCCAGACAATATGACATAACAAATGTGCAAGAGGATGCATTAAGTGTATTTAGTCAGCGGGTGCGTCCTTTGTTTGCGAGCACCTATGGAGCAGTTGATGAAGAAACAAATGCCATGCATTGGTTTGTACTTAACAATTGTACGGAGATGGATCCATATATGAAGTAAGTATTGCTCAAGAGTTCAATATAATTCTTGATAATTAAAATTCACCTTATTTTAACTCAAATAATGTTGGTTTTATATAGGGAATTCACCGAGGAACTACATGCCAGAAATATTTACAACATTGCAGGAGTATTGCGCAAAGAGTTTCCTAGTTGGTTTAAACAGAGAGTATGTTTTTTCTCATTCTTTTTAATTTCAATTTGTTATCGGGTCAAAGAAGATTCAATAGTGCTAAACTTTTTGCTACTTTATAGATTTTGAATGCTCGGGCTACTAGGTTGGAAGATATATTTGATGACTTGGATGCTTTATCATGGGGTCCAACATTAAGTACTCAAATATTTCAAGGATGCATTGTTAACGGAGTTAGATTTATCACAGAGAGTCGTGAAGTTATGCACACAACACAAAATTCTGGTAATTCTGTCGGAGGAGCATGGGATGGGAAAGATATGGTTTTCTATGGATCATTGTCTCGAATCATCCAAATTAATTATATGGGTGGACGGAAGACGTTCTTGTTTCAATGCAAATGGTATGATTTGCATCATAATAAGCCTAAATGTGTAGATGATGATATGTGGAGTATTAATATTAGACGCTCATGGTACGATAATGACCCATATATATTTGCTGACCAAGCATCACTTGTATATTACATACAAGATCCTAAACATGGTGGCAACTGGAAAGTAGTTCAGAAGATGCATCCTCGACATATCTTTAATAGTTTGTTATTTGAGACTCCTGAGCAAGATACCAATGATGCATTACCTGGAGATAATTTGGATCCTCTTCAACAAGACATTTCCAACCCTGTTCAAGTGTCTGATCAATGGACAGACCTTGGGTTGTTAAATCGACCAGGGATGGTTGAGGATGATGACTGATTGAATAAAATGGTCGCTAGATGAGGATATCTAGATATGTATTGTTTTGATATCCATCTCTTAGTCTTCATATATTTTCAATGATTTTCTACTTTTACTTCAAGTTAGGGCTGTTGACGCCACTCAAGATACATCCTTAATGTGTAGACACTACGCTTCTTGATAAATAAATGGTTATATTAATAGCTATCTTGACCAATGTTTCTCTACTTGTTTAACTATTTATGTTGTGTGATCAAGAATTTTGTCCAGCAGCTGCATTGCAGACTTTTTAAAGGAGGACCCGCTTTAATTTCTGATGAACATTGGTGATTGTTTCCCTATTCGGTGAAGACATTTTGCGAGTAAGTTTTACTAGTTTTATCATTTTTTGGCCTTGCGCTAGACAATTACAGCTCAAAGCTGCTGTATTAGATGTGATAAAGAAATATATTTTTTTCTTCCATTATCACCTGGTTATTTCAGGGACCATATTAGTTGCTTGGAAATTGTAAAGGAAGTCAAGATATAATTTTTGCTTGTTTGGCAGTTGTCTGTTCTTAGGATGGACAATTGGACATGGTAGCTATGGTCGTTAATATTGAGGTTTTCTCATGTATTATTGCTGTCTAAATTGTATTATGTAATCATCACTAGAAACAATACACTGACCTAGGTGTCAACTCTGTCTTCTAGAATTTTGTTGCTTCTCTTTGTTTGAAATGTTCGATGTTCGCTAGCCACGGTTTGTTGGTATTATGAAGCGTGGATTAGTAAGATACAGTTGGCATCATATGAGAGATCTTAGGGTTAAATAAAAATACAAATCATGAACAGACGGACTATACATGGGGCATGCATTAATACAATTCACTGCCAAATTTACCCTGCCTTGCCAGAATTGCAATCAGGGCTATACATGTTACTTGTAAAACATATCAGTTTGCTCCCTCTGCATTTTCCTCCTACCCAAAGATAAGTTTTGCTTTCGTTGTTGTTTGAAGTTTTTGGTTGTCGGTGAACTTGATTATTCCAAGAGAACTTTCACTTTATTTACAGAGACATTATTTATTAACATGTTCTTATTATATATAGCATGGTGCGAGATGGCCCTAGTGCACGCAGCCGGAGAGGAGGACATACTAGAGAAATTGAAGGAGGGCGGAATGATGGACTTAGAGGACATACTTCTGGACTTAGAGGAGGACGTAATGGGGGGCAGTCTGAAAGTCGATATGTTGATGTTATGATATCGCAGCAAGAACCTTCACAGTCACATCTGCCTCTTTCAGGTTATTTATTCAATTTAACATTATTTGAATTATGTTTGTTAATTGGGTATAAATTTTTATGTATACTGAAAACCCACATATGCAGAGACAAATTGGTTCCATGAGGATGAAGATAGTGGGTTTTGCAACTTACCGTTGGAGACCCATATTGGCCATTCTCTCGACCCTGCTATTACTATGCACAGGGGCGAGGATCTTGAGATTGATGCCAATGATATTGATGGTGGTGATGATGAGGATAGTGATGGTGGTCATGACAAGGCGGAAGATGGTGAACATGACGTTGATGTCAACAATAATGATGGTGCTGATCATCCTCAAAGACGTAAACGAGGCATATATCAAGGACGACAGAGGGAAGCGATTGAACGGATCACTGGGAAGAAGATACAACTTATGTTGGATGACGGGAATGCACTTCCCATTGAGAATGGCCACATGCTTAGCTCAGAGTTCACCTTGCATATTCGGTTATTCGCACCATTGTGTATTCCTAATTCTGGTGATAAGGCATGGACAGCTATCCCACAGGATGTTCAGACAAAGATAAACATGGAAGTTATGGTAAGTATAATTTCTTTACTTCTTGAAGTTATTATAATACGTTCATGATGATTATCATAACAAGTGAGAGTAAGGGAATAAGGGACTTTCTGCTTGTACGAGGAGACATATTGTTGCCTTTGTATTATGATCTTAATTGAAAGATAATTGTCTTAATCGGAGGTTATAATTTAATTGAGATAGAGGAATTGAGAGGATATGTGATAATCCATGCTCGCACTTGTTCTTTATATAGTAGTGGATCTCTCGGGATCTCATGCGCATGTTGCTTTTAGCTTGTCGTTAGGAGAGATAGATTTGTTAAATAGTTTAGGATGGTTAGAGCATCTTAGGAATTTTTTCGGAAGTTAGTAACATGTAATAATATCTATACGTATTCTAAGTACCTGTCGCTTTTTTTTTATTGGTTGGTTGCTTTTGTCGTATTCTTTACCTTTATTTATCAGATTGTTAGGTTTTGGTTTCGAACATGTTTATTACTTCTTTCTATAATACTATTCTTTTGTAGAGTCAATTTGAAGCAGATTGGGATGATCCGAGGTGGAAGTCAGTTTTATACGAAACTACACAAAAGTGTTATAGCAATCTTCGGTCAAAGTATCATCAAAGGTTTAAGAAGTATGGTCGCAACAACTGCCCTAAGGAGTTAGTTAATCGGATAGATGATTGGTTTAAATTGTGTGATTTCTTCGATACTAATGCCAAATTTCAGGTTGTTTCTTATTCTATACTGCATACACTTGAGATTTTGCATATAACAGTTGTATGTTATCCTCTCATTTTTAATCTTACTTTTCACAAAAAAATTCTAAAACTAACATGGAAAATCGTGCGAAGATGCAATATCAACATTTAGGAGGGACGAGGTCATTTATGTTTCATAAGAGAAGGCTAGTAAGTAACTGACTGTAATCGCTCATCAAATCTTGTAATTATGGATTTATTTGTGATGTCTCACACCTATTTGTTCTTTTATTCAGGGTATTACTGATGACATCAACCTATATAAGAGGATGCATTTCAAAAATAATAAGTGGGTCTGCAGCAACGCTCAAGAAAAATATGTAAGTTTCAGATTTATCACCAGTAACTTATTCTTGTATTTTTGAGTATTGGCAGATTGATGATAAGTCTAGTGTTGTTTCTGTGTTATATGTCTCAGGTCTCAGCATGTTTTTTAATACTTTAGATTTTTTTATTGCTCTCTCGATTGGTATGCTGAGTCTGACTAGAAGCTGTAATTTTATTGATTTGTGCCTTAGAATGGTTAGGAAAGTACAATGTTACACTTTATTCTCATTATAGCCATGTAGTCTTTTTCAGATGTTTATTATCCTTGGTCTTTTTTTATAGAGATGTACAAAATATTCTCAAACACAACGGCCTTATATAATGAAAGAAAGAAAGACTCCTTTGTGCAATTCATTGCTGTATTTGATTTTTGACATCGGTTTCTTAAGAGGCTTATGATAGTTGTGCTAGGTGAATATTATTGTCTTATCCTCTCTTTCGACATATTTAGCAAAAAAAAATGGTTGTTTGAAATCATTCTGTTGAATTGTTAGTTGAGCAAGGTGTTAGCAGGTTAATTTCCAGTTATTTGGTCATCTTATGGCGTGGGATTTTTACTGAGCAAACTTTGTTCTTGTGTTTGCCTAAATGGTAGATGTTTTTGTCCGTGTTGCTCGCAATTGATCGAAGCCAACACTTTCTTTGGCCTTTTAGCATACCTCAAGATATGAATATAGACGTTAAATGGACTTTTAGCATACTAATTAACTAAAGTGCTTTTGTCTTTTTTATTTAATAAATTTTTTTTCCAGGATAAAATGTTGGAGCTTCAGAATAGCAACAACCAAGAAGAGTCAGGGGAGGCATTGACCCCGAGGAAGATAATGACCAAGGTTTTGGGGAAGAAGTCCGGCTATATCTATGGCCTTGGTCGAGCTGGCCCACGCACCAAAAGCAAAAAGTCTTCATGTTTGGGCTCCTACAGTTCAAGTGCTGCTAATTCCCAACTTGCGGAACTACAACAGAAGTACGATGATTTGCAGAAGTAGCTTAATATGTTGTTGGTTGAAAAGGAGTTGGAGCAACGCCAGCAACCTGAGCCCTCAGAACAACATCCTTATGTCCAGCAGTTAGGGATGCAACCCCGAAGGCAGATGGGACCAATAGATCATCAACCAACACATAATTGGTACCAGCAGCCACCGATGCAGCACCAGAGTGAGGTAGGAGTTACGGATCCTTATGGTACTCAGCATTGGCAAGGTTATAATGGTCCGCCATTGCCACGAGGCTCAGTTTATCGACCTAATTATCTGCTCAACTATAACGTTTATCCTACACAACAACAGTCATCTCAAGATAGGTCTAGTGGTGGATCTAGGAATGGTGATCTACCGCTTCGTGGCCTAGTTTTTAAACCCGACTATCATCCTACCAACAGTATTTATCCTCAACAACAACATTCACCTCAGGATAGGTGTAGTGGATCTAGGAATGATGATCCTAATGTATGATGGTCCTCGAGATTGTTCTTCTTTTAAAGTTCTTTAGGAGTAATATTTGACATATTATTTTTAGCTTTTATGTTTGGATTTTTATACTTAGATGATCTATAATGACATTTTGTATTTTTTTTATTAGCTGGATATTTATATATATATTAATGCATGATGATTTTTTCTTAAATGTATTTTATAATATTTGTAATATTATATATGAATGGTTGGTATTTAATGTTTTAAATAAAGAAATGATCTGGAAGATAAATAAATAGAGTAGGAAATAAATTAAAATAAATTAAATATTTAACTTTAAAAAATAATTGGAATGATCTCGTAGAGAATTAGTGGCCATTAGATATAGCCTCAAAAATGATTTTGCGGGGATTAATTAGTTATCGCAAAAATATTTTAGCGGTGCCATTAATTTTGCCTCAATTGGTTTTTAGCGATGATTCTTCACATTATCGCAAAAATATTTTAGCGGCGCTATTAATTTTGCCTCAATTAGTTTTAGCGGGGGAGTAATGACAGCCTCTATAACGTTTTTGCGGTGCAATTGTGGCCACTAATATGTTACCCTATTGCGGTGACTTTTTTCACCGCAAATACCTATAGCGGCAACCCCTGTGCCGCAATAGAGTTTTGACGGCGGAGATAGAGCAGAGAATTCCTGCGGCGAACTTTTTTCCCGCAAAATCACATTTGAGGGGATTTTAAGCTTTTAGCGACAATTTTTTTTCCCGCTATATTCCATTATTCTTGTAGTGATACGCTGGGGGTTCAGGTAGTTTTCCTAGCGGACGCTTGGAAGCCAGCATATGCTGGGCCACCCAAGAAATGTCATTTTTCTAGACCTTTTTGCCACTCCAACTTGGTAAAACCTATATTAGCCTCCTTCCAAAAATAGAAAGTCTTATCCATTCACTTTCCATAAAATATCTAAGCATTTGAGGAGAGAAAAAGAAGAAGAAGAAGAAGGAGAAAAGGAAGAAAGAATCTTGGTTTTAGAGATTGGTAAGTGATTTTTGGATTAAGATTTATTAGAATTAAATATAGATCTAAAGTTTACCTTGAAGTGGATATAAGCTTGAGTTGATTGAGCAACTTTTATGATTATGGATAATTTGGAGTTTTAAATATTTAAGGATTGAATGGAGAATTTGATAATCATAGACGTTGATCTAGTCATTAATGATGAGATAGGAGGATATTTTGGAGATTTGTGTAGGAATATGATTTTAGGGACTTTATTATTGGTTTATCCATTTTTCCATGAGTCTGAGAGGTTGAAGATTTATATAGGGTTGTTATATGATTTAGATGATCACATATTGGAATCCAAGTACCGAGAATCGTAAAGCGAAGAAAGGAGACCATTAAGAGCATTTGTGAAATTTGACTAAGGGTAGGGTGATATTATCCCTAACCTTTGTGTTGGCTAATTTTGGTTGTTATCAATTTGTTATTATGTATTAATATGGTGATTATGTGGTGATATGATTGATTATGAATGTGAGTCTTTGATTTGTGTGCGCTTGATGATTTTTGGTTTATGCACGGTTTTGACAAATATGAGTCTTGTGGATTATGAGGATTTGGTTTGGTAATTTATGAATTCGCGTATGATATATGTGAGTCAATTTGTGAGATGACGGACAATGAGGTCTATCCGTGACCAACCGGGGATGTTGGCACATGTGCATATGTTTTTGTGAATACATTGGATTTGATATAATTATGATATGGTCGGTAGAGTTTGATTATGAAAGCACTATAAGATATGGTTTCCCAGTGTTGTGAGAAAGAGTGACACGATCTAGACCTATCTGAAGTCCATCCGTTTGTTTGGCATTCTTGACTTCATGTTCGGGTCAGAATATGTCTATCTGTGTGATTTGGTATTTGGAGTGTATCTGTGCTCATTTGTCTATCTCTGGTATTTGGAGCATATCTGTGCTCATTTGTATGTCTTGGGCTATGATTTGAATTACTTGTGAAGTGCTAAGTGTTAATTTGGTATCATTTGTCTAAGCATGAATTTGAGTCTTTGCATGTGATTGGTTAGTTAATTATAGGTTAGTTTTAATATCCTCTACTAAGTAGTTCTAAGTACTTACCCCCTCCCCCATAGATGACGAAGTATAAGTTCGCTTTAATGTCCGAAGAGTTGTTTGGTCAATCGTGAGAAACCATTGTCTTCTTTCAATTTTTCATGGAATCTTCGGATGGTACTTCTCCTTTTGTGATCTTAGACGAGTCGCTCCGTTATACATATTGTGGGACCTTATGTTTGTATTTGGAATTATGTAAGAACATTGTAATATACTTATATATAATTATGAATTACGCTTTCGCAATGACTTATGCTTTCGCAATTATGATTTGCGTATGTATGTTTGAGGCTGATTAGACCATGGCTCTTCGGTTTAGAAAGCATGATCCAGCGCCGTGTCAGTGGCCCAGATTTTTGTCATGACAAAGTTGGTATTAGAGCTATAGGTTTTCAAAGCTCTAAATTTGTCAGAGCAATAGGTTTATGTGTTGTGTATAATGGAGCATAGAATTTGTCATGTCTTTGTCCTCTTCCGTGTGTCAATTCTTTAGTGTGCCTAAGTCTGATCTATCGGTATAAAAAGAAGTGACAGTTATCCCTATGACTCTGAGATGGCTAGGGAAAATCGATTTTGAATTGTCTAAAGGTTACTGAGCTACACAGTCAAATATGGGGAAGAAGAACAAGTTGGAAATGTTATGAGTGTCATCTCGAAAGTTGGATTTGCTGGTTGAGTTCAGAGTTGAGCAAGCTCAAAGAGAAAAGTTTGGTAAGTTAATTTTTGGGGATTTGAGGTAAATTATGAGACTCTCAGATATTGAAAATATGCAAGGGAGTTGAGTTAAGTGATGTGTGGATTGCATTTGAAGTATGTGACCTATTCCCGAATGGTAAAATTATGACTGAACTTGGCATGTGCTTCGCTGAAGTTTAGTTGGCAAAATAGAATTATTGTGTATGCTTGTGTGCATGAATGACTTGTATATAAGGTATATACATATGGGATATTTGGTAACAAACCAAGTGTTTAAAGGATTTGAGTTGATTGGTTACTTTTGGATGATTTGATATTAAAGTGGGTATGGACTGGTTATCATGCCATCATGTTACAGTGGATTGTTTTAAATAAGATTGTGAAATTTAAGCCTGAGAGTGAGTCAAAATGTATATATTGGGGTGATGGAATGGTGATTCCACCAAGGCTTACCTTATGTTTGAAGGTTTCCAGATTGTTAAAGAGACTGAGATTGATAAGAAACAAATCTGATTTCGATATGATCATATGGTATGGCACCTGCTAAGTTAAGAGAGCTAAAGATTTAACTACAGAATTGGTGGAAAAGGAAACTATTTGGTATAGTCCTACAATGTGGGGTGCTCTGATGGTATTATTCGGAAGAAGGCTGTGAGGTTGGAATCACATGTTGATTATCGGCAGCTCAATGAGGTGACAATCCATAACTAAAATCCTAATATGTATATCAGTGATTTATTTGATCAGTTGCATGATGCTATGAGGTTTTCAAAGATTGACTTAAGATTAGTGTACTATCAGTTGAGGATTAGAAAGGAAGATGTGGGGTAAGACAGTCTCTAGAACTCGAATTGATTTGCACATGGCTTGACTTACGGATAAATTTATTGCAAATATCTAGAACTAAATCGGGAAAGATACACTTTGATGAATTTGCATGAGTTGCCTCTCATATTTTCCCTTTGTGGGATTTTTCTCTTTCGATCAATGAACGGTTCGAGAGTTGGTATGAGTTTGGTGCTATATAATTTATGCAACACAGTTTCATTGGCTTATGATTTTTCTCTCTGGAATTTCTTTAGATAAAGATTTTGGATGATCGAAGGATGGGCAAAAATTAAGTGTCTCCTTGATTGTTTGGCTTGTGTTTTGATTTGATGTGATTGAAGAAAGAAGAATGCTTGATGAAAACATTTTTGGATCAATTTGTGGTAGTCTTTATGATGATATATTAGTCTACTCATGGACTAAGGAAGAACATGAATTATATCTTTTATTGGTCTGAAGACATTATCGGATAATCAGTTATATGTCAAACTTTCTAAGTGTAAAGTATGAACACAAAGTGTGGCATTCTTAGGATGTGTTATTTCTAAGAATGGATTGTCGGTTGGTCTAAAGAGAATTGAAATTATGGTTAGTTGGCCAACTCCTACCAATATTATAGAGGTACAAAGTTTTCTTGGTTCAGTTGGATATTTCAGATATTTTGTAAAAAGGGTATTCTACTTTGATCGTTCTATTGACATGATTGACTCAGAAGAATGTGAAGTACAAGTGGATAGAAAATTGTGAGAGAAGTTTTCAAGAGTTAGGTGCTTTCTGACTAATGCACCAATTTTGGCTTCATTGTCTACAATTGGGAAATATTTGATGTATTATGACGCTTCTAGAATTGGTCCAGGATGAATATTGATGCAAGATAGGAATTCGATTGTGTATGCCTCTAGACAGTTGAAGAAGTATGAGCAACGAGATCTGAATATGAGACAGAAGAGATGGATGAAATTTTGAAGGATTGGGAATAGATACAGTAATGGTTATCTTGTTTGGGGTTGTTTAATGAGGTTAAGTTCTGTTCAGAAGGATTATATCTTGTTTCTGTGTTCTGATGAATACATTATACTATGGTATTTTATACTATGGTATTCGGACGGTCGTATTTGACATAGAGATGTAAGAAGAGACAATATGGTCTTTCTTCATATTATCTGGGATAATATGTATTACGAGAGTTTGTCTACGATATGCATCTGGGATCTATGAAAATGCATCATGATATGAGGGTAGTTATTGGTGCAATAAAATGAAGAAGGATATCAGGAATTTTGTTGCAACCGTTGGATAATCTAGAGTAGAAATAAGAATGGTTTTTATGGATCTATTGGTGAGCTTTCTGACTTTAGATTTGATTCAGTTTGGACTATCTTGTATGGAGTGTCAAAGTATGCATATTTCTACTGATTCAGAGTCCGTATGATGTTACTAAGTCTGCTCAGTTATTCATTGGCTATATAGTTTTTCTATATGGGTTTCCAATCTCTGTCGTCTCCGTTCAAGGGACATGTCTTATGTCTTGGTTTTGGAAGAAATTTGAAGGTGTCATGGGTATTCGTTGGACTTGGTTATAGTATTTCATCTTCAGATAGTTGGACAGTCAGAGAAATTCAATTCTTGAGGATATGATGCTATCGTGTATGATTGATTTTGTTAGTAGTTGGGAATCTTATTTGTCTTTGATGGAATTCTCATGAAATAACTATTATCAGAGTAGTCAGATGGTATCGTATGAGTTGTGGTATAGCTAGAAGTTGAGATCATTGGTATATTGGGGAAAAGTTGTTGAGAAATGGTGTGTGAATGGGGAATTCTTAGATGATTATGGTTGAGAATACAATGAATTCAGAAAATGGCCAATGGTAGCTCAGAGTAAATAGATCTCATAATCGGATAAAAGAAGAAAGGACATTAGATTTGAATTGGGGTTCAACTATGTTTCTTATATATCTTCGATGGAAGGTGTTACGAGATATGGAAAGAAAGTAAGCTAAGTCTAAGATATATGAAATCATTTGGAATTTTAGGAATGTGAGGTTTAGAAGTTCAGAAGTAGAGAGTTTTTGATGGTCAAGTTGTGTGGGCTAAATGCTCAATTACCGAGGTACTCGGTTAGTTCCTTATGGAGGGGAGACTATTATACCCTAATCCGTTTGTGTGACAAGTAAGTTAGTTAGTTTGTTTGACAAGTAAGTCAGTTTATGTTAGGCAAATTCGGGACCAAATTTTATAAGGAAGGGAGACTGTTATGACCCTCGTTAAATTTGTCTTGGTCGTGACCGCTAAGTCTGACCATTTTGGTTATTTTTGCGTCGATCGGTTCTCAAACCGTGTGACTTAACTCATCAACCTTTAGAGGATTAGGCATAACTTTGTCGTGTGAACTCTGATTTGGATGATTCCAAGTCGGGTAGGTTCATAACACGTTAGTCTACGACTATTGTATTTTGAGTTTTGTGATTTGAAACTTTCGTCTTTGAGTTACGAGCTAATTTCAGTGAGGTTCACGAATGGTAAGCTTAGTTTGTCGACTTTTGGTAGAAACATCATAATTTTTGCATACGAACATCAAATCAAATGATTCTAAGACGAGTAGAACCGTAAGATCTAGATCTATAACTTTACTGATTTAGGTTATGCAAAATTTGAAATTTTGAGGGGCGATACAGGTCATTTACCCAGCATATGCTGGGAAGCCAGTGTACACTGGGTGGATTCAGGTAGTTTTTCTAGTGGATGCTAGGAAGCCAGCATACGCTGGGCCACCCGAGAAATGTCATTTTTCTGGACCTTTTTGCTACTCCAACTTGGTAAAACCTATATTAGCCTCCTTCCAAAAATAGAAAGTCTCATCCATTCACTTTCCACAAAATATCTAAGCATTTAAGGAGAGAAAAAGAAGAAGAAGAAGAAGAAGAAGAAGAAGGAGAAAAGGAAGAAAGAATCTTGGTTTTGGAGATTGGTAAGTGATTTTTGGATTAAGATTTATTAGAATTAAATATAGAACTAAATCTTACCTTGAAGTGGATATAAGCTTGAGTTGATTGAGCAACTTTTATGATTATGGATAATTTGGAGTTTTAATTATTTAAGGATTGAATAGAGGATTTGATAATTATAGACGTTGATCTAGTCATTAATGATGAGATAGGAGGATATTTTGGAGATTTGTGTAGGAATATGATTTTAGGGACTTTATTATTGGTTTATCCATTTTTCCATGAGTCTGAGAGGTTGAAGATTTATATAGGGTTGTTATATGATTTAGATGATCACATATTGGAATCCAAGCACCGAGAATCGTAAAGCGAAGAATGGAGACCATTAGAAGCATTTGTGAAATTTGACTAAGGTAGGGTGATATTATCCCTAACCTTTGTATTTGGCTAACTTTGGTTGTCATCAATTTGTTATTATGTATTGATATGGTGATTATGTAATTATATGATGGATTATGAATGTGAGTCTTTGATTTGTGTGCACTTGATAATTTTCGGTTTATGCATGATTTTGACAAATATAAGTCTTGTGGATTATGAGGATTTGGTTTGGAAATTTATGAATTCACGTATGATATATGTGAGTCAATTTGTGAGATGGCAGACGATGAGGTCTACCTGTGACCAATCGAGGATGTTGGCACATGTGCACATGTTTTTGGGGATACATTGGATTTGATATAGTTATGATATGGCCGGCGGAGTTTGATTATGAAAGTGCTATAAGATATGGTATCCCAGTATTGTGAGAATGAGTGACACGATCTAGACCTATCTGAAGTCCATCCGTTTGTTTGGCATTCGCGACTCCAAGTTCGGGTCGGAATATGTCTATCTGTGTGATTTGGTATTTGGAGCGTATCTGTGCTCATTTGTCTATCTCTGGTATTTGGAGCGTATCTGTGCTCATTTGTATGTCTTGTGCTATGATTTGAATTACTTGTGAAGTGCTAAATGTTAATTTGGTATCATTTGTCTATGCATGAATTTGAGTCTTTACATGTGGTTAGTTAGTTAATTATAGGTTAGTTTTAATATCCTCTACTAAGTACTTCCAAGTACTTACCCCCTCCTCCACAGGTGACGAAGTATAAGTTCACTTTGATGTCCGAAGAGTTGTTTGGTCAATCGTGAAAACCATTGTCTTCTTTCGGTTTTTCTTGGAATCTTCGGATGGTACTTCTCCTTTTGTGATCTTAGACAAGTTGCTCCGTTATACATATTGTGGGACCTTATGTTTGTATTTGGAATTATGTAAGAACATTGTAATATATTTATATATAACTATGAATTACGCTTCTGCAATGACTTATGCTTCCGCGATTTTAATTTGCGTATGTATATTTGAGGCTGGTTGGACCACGGCTCTTCAGTTTGGAAAACGTGATCCAGCACCGTGTCAGCAGCCCAGATTTGGGTCGTGACACTCACCTCTTGAGCACTTGCTCCTGCGATCAATATATCGTCAACATAAAGCAAAAGGATGATATAGCCAATGTCGAATGTCTTCACATAACAACAATAATCTGCCTCACATCGCATGAAGTCTATCTTATGCATGAATCCGTCAAACTTCTTGTACCATTATCTCAAAGCTTGCTTCAACCTATAGAGATTCTTTCTCAAATGACACATGAGCTTCTCACAACCTTTTGACATATAGCCCTCTAGTTGCTCCATATAAATCTCCTCATCAAGATCACCATGGAGGAATGCCGTCTTGACGTCCATCTGTTCTAACAAAAGGTTCTCGGCTGCCACCATGCTCAATACCATTCTGATAGTAGTAATCTTCACTTCCAATGTGAAAATGTCTGTGTAATCAATGTCGTACCTTTGTTGAAACCCTTTCACAACTAGTATTGTCTTGTAGCACTCATTGCCATTTTCCTCCCGCTTGATTCTAAATACCCACTTATTTTGTAGTGCCTTCTTGCTAGGAAGTTAGACCAGTTCCCAAGTCCCATTACTTCTCAATGAGTCCATTTCATCATCCATAGCATACTTCCACTTGTGCGCTTGCTCACTCTCTTGAGCTTCTACAAAATCTTCAGGTTCTCCTTCATCTGTCAACAGAAGATAAAAGTTAGCTGGGGAGTATCTATCTGGAGATATATGCTGCCTTGTAGACCTTCTTTGTGGTACCACTGATGGTGGAAAACTTGGTACTACTTCCTCCTCATGAGCTTCCTCTAGCTCATCTCGAGTCTTCTTGCTCCCACACGAATTCGTGATATCCAACTCTATCACTTTAGTGCCTAGGACTCCCACCTCATCGGATACGCTTCTATGATCCTTGTATAGCACCTATTCATTGAACACGACATCCTAGCTCTTAATCACTTTATGACTATTCTCATCCCAAAATTAGAATCCGAACTCGTCATTGCTGTACCTAAGAACATGCACTTCCTTGACTTGGCATCCAGCTTGGTTCTTTCACCTGCATCCACTAGAACATATGCAACACAACCAAAGACCCGAAGATAAGAGAGGTCAATTTCCTTACCACTCCATGCTTCTTTGGGGATATCATTATCCAACATAGTAGATGGCCCATGGTTGATCAAGAATGCTACCGTATTGACTACATCTGCCTAAAATATCTTGGGTAGTCCATACTTTAACCTCATAGCCCTTGCTCTCTCATTCTGTGTTCGGTTCATTCTTGCTGCGATGCCATTCTACTGAGGTGTTCCTACAACTATCTTCTCCATGCGGATCCTTTGCTCTGCGTAAAAGTCTTTAAACTCTTTGATCTCATACTCGCCACTATTATTGGATCTCAAGCACTTGATCTTGAGTCCCGTCTTATTTTCCATTAGTGCTTTCCACTTTTTGAAGGCATTGAAGTCTTTAAACTTTTGTTTCAAGAAGTATACCCACACTTTCCTCGTGGAGTCATCAATGAAGGTCATGAAATACATTGACCCTCCCAAGGATGTCACTGGTGCCAGTCTCCATAAGTTGTTATGGATTAACTCGAGTCTTTGCTCCCTATGAGCTCTTCCGCCTCTAATGAAACTCAGTCGCTACTGCTTCCCGAGTACACAATGCTTGCATAGCCCAACTTTTACGGTCTTCAAACCAGGTAGCTTTCCCTTAGAGCATAGCACCTTCATCCCTTTCTCACTCATATGGCCAAAACAACTATGCCATAGATTTGCATCACTCGAGCCTCCTGCAATGTTGATGCTATCTTGAGTGCCCTTTGTTGTGTACAAGGTTCCTTCCTTCAGACTACGGACTAACACCATAGCCCCTTTGGTTATCTTCCAAGATTTATAGCCGAAAACCAACTTGTAACCTTCATCGTCTAGCTGCCCTACAAATGACGTATTCCTCTTTAGTCCAGGAATGTGTCTCACTCTCTTCAATACTAGTGTAGAGTCATTTGGCATCTTGATCCGTACTTCTCCTATGCCCATAATTTATAATGGCTCATCATTCGCTAGATAAACCTTGCCAAACTTCCCTTAGATATAGTTCTCCATCACTCCCACCTCACTACATGAGTGGAACGACACTCTCGAATCCAAGACCCAAGCATCCAGTTGACTGCATATGCTAAGGACCAAAGCAATTCCATGGTCTTCAGTTGTAGCATTCGCTAAAGAATTCTCCCTCTTTTGTGCCTTGCAGTTGACTGCGTAGTGTCCATACTTGTCATAGTTATAATACTAGATCTTGCTCATGTCCTTCTTTGACTTCCTTGATTTGGACTTTGATCTACCATGATTTCCACCTTCCTTCTTAGACTTTGACCTTCCTCTACTACTTGCATTCAGTGCTAAATTGGAGGTTAACCCAGACTCTCTCCTTCTAATCTCTTTGCTTATGATCAAGTCCCTAACCTCATCCAGCTTCAGTGTAATCTTCTCTACCGAGGCACTCACCACTGTGACTGTGCCACTCCAACTATCAGGAAGAGAACTTAGTAAGATAAGAGCTTATATCTCGTCTTTAAAGGTGATCTTAACTGAGTTCAATGCCGCTATCATCGCGTTAAACTTATTAAGATGCTTGGCCACCAATGTACCCTCTGCCATCCACAATTTGAACAACTTACGCATCAGATGAACCTTATTTATGGCTGATGGCTTCTCGTACATGTCAGATAATACTTCAGCATCTCCTTTGTTGACTCTACCTTTGTAGTGTGCAAAGCCATGTTCTTGGATAGGGACAAGTGAATCATGCTCATCACCATCCTATCTAGAAGCTTCCAGATAGGATGCAAATCCCATGTCTGTCAGCTTCTTCTCTTCGAGTACTTGATGCAAATCCCTCCCATAGAGTTAGTTTTTAATTTGCATCTTCCAATAGGAGTAGTCCATTCCGTCAAACTTTTTAACCGGAGACCTCCCATCGTTCATCATCGTAGTTCCTATCAGATTCTTAACCTAAAAGCTCTGATACTAGTTGTCATGGATTCCTACAATCAAAATCCGAAGTACGCTTACGAGCGAACCCTCAACAACACCCACATGATTATGATCGAGCAAAACAAAAAGAAACAAAATAAAAAACAAGAACGTGACAATAAGATTTAGTAATCCGGTTCAACCTAATGTTTACGTCCGGGGTGTACTAAGCCAGGAGAGGATTGTTTTATTAGATATGAGCTCTAATGCTCTTTAGAACTCAATGGAGGCTAAAACTTGCTACATACATCATCAATGAAGGGTTGCAATGCGTATATAGAGTCTCTAACAAGTCTTAACCTAGTTAGGACTCATTAGGCAAACTATAGGGTAATCTTGGGTGCTGGGGAGGTCCAGCATTTGCTGGTTTGAAGTCTGTGCCCCCCTAGCATACGTTGGAGCTGGCCCCTCCGGGCCAAAATTTTAGCTTCTCTTTTCTTCCTCATACTTGCTCTGATTTTGAAATAGTTGAATCCTAGACGTCCCTACGCAATATATTAACTTTTCAAAGCATCGTTAGGCTCCATACTTTAACAGATCATGAGCTACAGTAGTAATGCCCGTGGGGAGAGAGCAAGAGATCCAAGAAGCATCAACATTGATTTTTATAGAAGAGGGATCTGGTGGATGCCAGTATTCAGATATGGAAATCACTATTGGTTGTACGTCCATCTTTATGCACTTGAACTCCACAAACATGTTAGAGAATCTAAGCCATGTGATGTGAGGATAAGGGTGTACCACCAAAGCACCTCCTTATGAGGCTTACTTGTGTATATATAGAGGCAAACTCAAACATAGGATTATTGGGTAGCCAGAGGCATCTTTGTCCATCAAAAGAGTCTTTCTCATGCTTCATTGGCGGACTCCATCTCCTTGGCGTACGCCAGAAATCATCCAGATAATTTTTCCCAGATGGCGTTGGCGTACGCCAACTTTCTTGGCATACGCCATCTTGGCCACTTTGGCGTACGCGAACTCTCCTGGTGTATGCCAGGTTTGCCTCTTTGGCGTACGCTAACCCTTCAGCAGTCATCTTCTCTTCTTGATCTCCAGAACATCCCATGCACCCTCGAAGCTCCTAGCCCAATTCGATCGTTGCCTCGATTGTGCTTACGGCTCTTCTCTTGAACCGATCATCATCGTTGAGCATCCATGCCTCGCGTCGTCTTCACTCGACTCCGCTACTCAAAACCCGACATACTTCAGGCTCCATACCCCAACAGCTCGGTCTAGCCTTGCCCCTCTGCCTTAGCCACCGAAGACAAGTTTGCTTCCTCGTTTTCTCTCTTAAAATGAAATGTCTTCAATTTACTCTCATATTTTAGGTTAGGATGTCTGCATTTAGGCAATTTGCTGTTAGGGTTTGGCTTTAATTTGGGGTAACTAGGGAGAACTTGTTTGGTCGTGAAAGGGATTGTGTAAAATGGGAATTTTTTGTGTTCATGATGAATATTGGGACTATAGAGAAAGGAGATGAGGTGGGTGAAAGAAGAAGTTGGAGGGAGAATGTGAGAAAAAAAGTTGTTTTTTTACTCCCTAGGCTTAAATTTTAAACTGTGGGTATTTTGGTCTTTGTAAGTAACTCTTTACGAAAAAAAATCTTTGATAACGAGTTTAAGGTTGACCTGAGACTAATATATATTTATTTTAAAAGCAAGAACTTCAAAATTATTTTAAAAAATACAAAGGTTTTAGAGGTAATTTTGACAAAGACCAAAGAACTAAAAAACTAAAAGTATAGAATGATCCCAAACAGACTTAAAAAGAACAAAAAGGTAAAATATGGGTAATCGTTTCATCACAATCAAGCTTAATTTTTTTTTCCTTCGAATCAACAATTTTTTGTTGTTGTCTAAATTCGCCCTTGACTAACCAATTTTTATCAGGATTGATCCAAACTTTGCGAAGCTACTCGTTAAAAGGAGTAAGAACGAAACCTACTTTCTTGACATGCCTTCTCCAAGATTTTATAATTTAAGTTATATGGTTGAAAGTTCTTCCGTAACATATAAATATAATGAATATGTATTTTTTTTAAAGACATAATGAACATGTGAAAATTATATTTAGCACATCAATGAAGAAAATTGCAATTATATGTAGTTTTAATGTTAGAGTTAGTATTATCAATAACTAAATTATATTCTTGAACATTTGATAATTTTTTTATAATTTACAAATAAAAAATTGAATATAAAAGAAGCTAATCAGAATATTTTTAAGATAAAATTCAAAGTACAATAAATAGTAAAGATTTGGTAATAATTTTATTAGATTTATATTATACCACAGACTCGCCGTATATACCTAACAGAGAAAAATATAGGGTCCGATACTTTGTCATCCCCAATAAGATTCTTAATTATTGTGATTTGGACCCAAAATATTATTCTGTATATTCAAGTCAATTGTGGCTTCAGCTAACTCTCGGGTTCGTATCGGCTCTGTCGTTAGTATAAGAGGCGCAGAGTTTTATGAAGGGTACTAACTCCAAAGCGTTTTGGATTTTCCTGGAGGTACAAGCTTCCGAGAGGTGCATGTATATGAAATTATTTATATATATACAGCTCATATACAAAGAGTCCGGTGCTGTCACCAAAAAGTTAATAGCGATTCTTTAGAATTTTATGGGAATACGCGAAGTTCGGTGCTGTGGCCCATCTTGGGACATTCAGACAATTGTCTGTTGGCAAAAGTTCAATTTTTTTCTTTGTGGTATCACATGATTTCACTGTAATTCAATAGTTTAGAAAACAAATTTTAATGTTGTGTATACACTTTTCTCGTGGAGGCTCTGAAAGGTTTTAAGCATGGTTTTGAATACCGACCCAGAGGTCGACCCAGAAATAGGTCTGTATTCCGGGTCGATCGGTCGGACCGGTCATATTAACCAGATTATTTTAGTATAATTTATTAAAATATATAGGTAAATAGGTTTTTTTATTTAAAAAATAATATATATATATATATATATACAAAATACTGGTCGAACTGCACGGTTCAACCGGATTTTCGCAAAAATTTCCAGAAAAATCAAAAATATTCCGGTTGAACCAAAGGCCAGTTTTTAGCCTAAATATGACCCAGATTTGTACCCAAAACATGGTCTGACCGGTCGGACTGCCGATCGGACCGCATATTTCAAAACAATGATTTTAAGTTAAAGTTGGCTCCAAAATATCATTTTACGATTAATTTGGCATGCCACAATGTAAAGAACCCTCTCCGTCGAGGCTGCCTAGTGGGGCCGGACCCGCTAATCGGGGCCCACGGTATCCCGTCCCCTGCCGCTACCAATTTTAGTTTGGAACTCTTCCCAAGTTTCTAAGTGAAGAAACCGTCCACATAGTTCAAATAATCTTTTCTAAATCACAAAATCAAATCGCAAAAAATGTAAAACCACGAAGACCAATATTAAATGTGCACTTCTTTGTTTATCAATCAAATTACCAATTGGATACTACGATAATAATAATAATCAATTGAGAAATTGGCAGCTTGGTTTTGAGTTTGATGAAGTGTTTTGTAGAGATTGGATTGGGTACCAAGGATTAAAACTCTCCCTATATAGGTACTACGATTTGGGCCATTAGATCGGAATATATTTTGATCTAATGACTATTAATTACCAAGGGCATTTAAGACTTTTGTTCAAAACTAATAAATTTTAATAATTAATGTTTCCTACTTTTTAGCTAGTAGTTCCTACTTTTTAAGTAATGATTGCTACTTTTTAGGGATTTTTAAATTTTGAACCAGCAATTAATTAGCAAAAGAAGATTTGAAAAAAAACTGTTCACATTCCCCCGGCCTCGTCGGTCTCGTGAAACCAGCAATGCAACCAAAAAAACCAGTAATTCAATCCCTTAAACCAGCAATGC
>SOPF01028275.1:0-83644 GCA_012979155.1 Hypericum perforatum | reverse complement strand
GTAATTCAATCCCTTAAACCAGCAATGCAACCCCTCAAACCAGCATTAGAACAAATGAAACCAGCAATACAACCAAACAAACTAGCAATGCAACCAACAGAACAAACAATGCAACCAAATAACCACCAATGCAACAAAGCAAACCAGTAATACGATTGAACAAACCATTAATGCAACCAAAAAAACCAGTAATTCAATCCCTTAAACTAGCAATGCAACCCCTCAAACCAGTATTGGAACCAATAAAACCAACAATACAACCAAACAAATAAGCAATGCAACCAACTGAACCAGTAATGCAACCAAATAAACCAGTAATGCAACCAACTGAACCAGCAATGCAACCAAATAAACCACCAATGCAACAAAACAAACCAGTAATGCAACTGAAAATGTTGTTGGAAGTTGAAAAGTCAGAAAAGTAGAAGAAACGTGGAAGGAGAGAGAAAAAGTGATTGAATAATGGGTAATTTACACATTTAGCCTCCTCCCTATATAGGGAGGATATCAATCCTTTGCAGGGTATCCACTCCCGTGTTTTGTAGGGAATTAGATTATTGAACGCAAGAAAGAACACATTAAGTTTTCACATCTGCGAACTAAAAAGATGGCAATATATAAGTCAAATAATACGAAGTACAATCACTCAGTATAAGCTGTAGTATATAACTCATCAACTTCGTCAATCTCACTAACATTATATAAACTAAAAATCTGATTGTGTAACAATCTGTAGATTGAATATACCAAACCTAGACAATAAAAGTAAATCTCCCAATTTGCGGAAAATCATTCAAAAAAAATTACGAATTTTTATTATTATTAATATGATTGGTATATTGAATAATTAATATTTATTTGGACTTGGTCATGGGAGATACAGTATTTACTGTTTCCGAAACTTATGATATTTACTATACATTGCACATCATTTAATTTGAATTCGTTTAGTCTCATGGTTCATTTAGATATTAAATAAACATAAAACGATTATGTAAGTCATCTGAATAAATACATAATGTATTAATTTGGGTTGGTTTTACCAAAAAAAAACAAATTTAAGCATTATAAGAAATCCTGGTGATTTAATTCGGATATAGAAGTGACTAAAATAACTATTCCCGAGACTAGATGATAATGAGGTTAATGATGTTTTGCAGTTACTTGATTTGTGAGCGTTACTATAATATTTTCTGGAAGCTGACATTACATTGCCAACTTGGGTATTGATTGCTTCTGGACTATTCTAACATTGATGGGGAAACTAGCTTAGGTGTCGTGCATGAATGGTGGTATCTTTTGATCTTTTCGCAGTAAATTAGGGTTACGGCAGCTTCGGCTACAATACGACGATAGATGCGCAGAACTACGGACAAGTTGTCAAATTAGAAACGATATCACGAAAAAGTTGCATTCATTGTTTTCAGGAAGTTCGTTTCTGTTCTTTTTGGGTTTCAATTTTTATTTTTTTTTGGATTGGGTGGTACTATTAATAGAGTGAGCATTACTATCCAAAATACCATCTTCATTATTAAATGGGAGAAGACGTGGGTGTATTTTAATTATATGGTTGGATACAGGTGCATATCCATATTTTACATGAGATCCGATAATAGTACAACATATGTTATGCAATAGTAATCCACCGTGAGACAATGATGCAATATTCGAATTACAATTTACAATAATACTTTAGTGTTAGACAATGGAGCAACGCGATAAATAATAGTGTGACACACTTTATTTATAGATATACAATGATGCAATACATTTTACTTATAAATTTGTAATAGTGCAAGTGATATACAACAATACAATATATTTTAAATATAATATTTACAAATTGTCACTATATGACCTCTAATATTACATTTTCATGTTGTTTGATATTTTAAATGTGTCGTTTCATGTTGTCGGTACTCTACCATTTGACTATTGATATCACTCAATTTAAAACTTAATTTTTTACATATGGAGTTTAGTATATATGATTTCAACTCAATATATACATGTATAAAAAATAAATTCAATTATTACTTAGACTAGCTATTGATTTATCGGCATGCTGCACTCTTGGCGAGAACTCTAAGAAAGTGTACCAATCTCCAGGCGTTCTGTATTATCCGGGTGGGACGAGCTCTCGAGAGATGCATGCATATGATATCTTTTGTAACTCAGACACATCGAGCCGGTTGTACTACCGATTCTTTAGACTTTTAATCGGTAAAGTCCGAAGTTCGGTGCTGACCCAGCTTCGGATATTTCCTACATTTGTTTCTCTGTCAATCAAATAGTACGATAAACTTAATCAATTGAGAAATTCTGAGTTAGGATTTGAGTTTGTTGAAGTGGTTTGTTGCGAATTACATCGTATTATCGTAAAATTTTTATAAATTCATATGTTCTGAATTGATAATTTTTCTAAACAAATAAAAGGTTAGTTTTTTTTGTGATGATCAATATTAAAATTTAATAACTCCTCTAACATAATGACTAATATTTTTCATAAAATGTTATCGTAGAATTTAGACCCCGATTTTTATATTGACTAATATTTTTTTTAATAAATACATATAACTTTACATACTATGTGAATTTAAAAATGCTAGTTTGTGATTATTCGATAACTTTTGTATCAGCATTATTTTTGAATTATCTCCAAATAATTATTATGATCTCTGTTTTGTTATATAAAAAATATTTTATCCACCTCATTTGTACTTTCATTTGATTTATTCAAGATTCGTCAACAATATTTTATTCGATTAAAGTTTCGCCAATTTCTTGCTCATCTGGAAAATCGAGTAACTCATTACCATCCATTAAATTTCCATAATGCAAACTCCGAGTTAATTCAACTTCTTTCCCAACGCCATTCATTTCAGAATTTTCAGCAGTGCCCTCAAGTTATATTGGGACTGTACTAATTCGATAATGAAGGAAGCACTTTCTATGCATTTAGGTGTAACATCCAAAGTCCACCATGCCACAACCATCTGAATTGCTTCTAAGATATTTACTTATTTAAGGATCAGGTGTGTTAGAATCTAAATTTTCGAGGAGTTTTCGAGTAAAGCGACGCCAATTATAGGCTTTGAAGTTACGAATGATCTTTTAGCATCACATGCTTGCAATTTTGATGTCATATTTGGTGGCAAATAACGCAATGTATTGTGTGTCAGATATTTCCATAACTTTTGGCCCACGAGATATAGCCACTGAAAAAGGTTTTGGTGGGGCGTAGCCCACCGGTACGCGACATTCGGTAAATGAGTTCGAGTTTTGACTTGGAAAAATGGAGGATTCGGAGGACGCCGAGTACGAAGCATCGCTCAAACACGGCGAGCACTGCTACTGGACAGGCGCTGGTATCGCTGGGCCGTGAAATGGTGGAATTTGACGGGCACCAAGTCCGCAAGGCCGGCAAAACCTAGCGGGCGTCAGTCTCGCTGGGAAAAGTTGCACCTCTTTGTTTTGAATCATCCGGACACGACCCTTTCGCAAGCGACCCTTTTCGAAAGCACCAATTGATTGTTACTATAACAAATTGTTGGTGATAAAGAGACACTTTTGAAGGTTCGTATTTGATTACACAAATCATTACTGTGTCATTCATTTAAAATACCATCAATTTTTCTGTTATAGCATTTTTATGGTGGGGTTAAGATTGTACACGCTTTGAATTTTGATTATGATATGAGGATTTCTCGATATACTAACGACATTAGTTTACTAGATCTGTTGCACAAAGGATAATCCCAAAAAGTCAAATTATTTGTCTGAAAGAATCTCTACAAGATTTTTGAAATTACTTCGACACCAAACATGTTTGTTTCATCCTCCATATCACTTTATTTTTTCGAAAGTGTTCTTGAGGTTGATTTTATTATGAAGTTCTCCAACTGATACATGAGCACTGCAATTGTAAAGG
Organism: Hypericum perforatum; assembly: GCA_012979155.1. Classification (NCBI taxonomy): domain Eukaryota; kingdom Viridiplantae; phylum Streptophyta; class Magnoliopsida; order Malpighiales; family Hypericaceae; genus Hypericum; species Hypericum perforatum. The sequence goes on along the minus strand of SOPF01028275.1, from coordinate 79,713 downwards.
CTAAGCAAAACCTTTCAATATTTTACTATATGGTCAAATGCTTGAAACCTTTGTAGAAAGATAGTTTGCATCATCCAAATTTTTTTGTCACGGGCTAACTTTACGGAAGCCCGAACTGGCCATCAAGGGCCTAACTTGGTCGAGTAGGGAGAAGATCGAAGGTTAACCCCAGAGTTTTCTAGAAGCTTTCTAGAATTTTCCATAGAGACCTAGAAGCTTCCTTGTATTTATTAGGGTAGTTTGAAAGACATTTCTGGTATTTATTGCCTGACTAGTTTTGATGTGTATATAAGGGCTTGCCACCCTCATTTGAAATCACCCAACATTTTATACTAGTATTCTCTCATTGTTCAAGCTTATTTGTGTTGGTCACTCTAAGTGTGAGAAGTTTTGAGAGAGAGGTTTACTTAAATTTACAAGAAGCTTAAGACCGCACGACAAACTAGCGAGGAAAAGTTTTGTTCATGACATTTTGCTTTGCTCTATATTGACACCCAAGATTGTCTTGATTGATATGTTTAAAATGACGTGGATTCAAGTATTTCCCAATCACCCACAATGAAAATTTGTCACTACCATCTCCATTTGTGCACACGACCACAATCATTTTTTTATTATTTTGCTTGCGACCTTCCAGTCGTTTTGTTGCCAAAGATTTATCAGTCTACTCAAACAAGATTTAATTAAATATAACAACTTAAATTCATGCAAATAAATTAAAATTAACAAACAATCATCTTCGTAGATAATCTTCTGCCGTGGGGGACTTTCGGTGACCTCCGTAAGTTTTTTGAACCCCTCTGTCTGGTGTTGGACTCTTATGTGGCTGTCAAGAGGTGAAAGAGGAACTCAAGGTTTGAGTTTGTTAGAATCCCCATTCTTGAAGATGTAGATGCTTTAATCCTAAATTCTAATGGAACCAAGGTAGAAAACAAGCGTCTATTTGTGTCCAAGGCGAAGTTTGATAGGGGTAAACCCATGTTTGCATCCTCTTCGACTGCTCCTCTTATGGTCTCTTTTTCTCCCAGGCACCATCGAGTTAGGCAGGGCTGCTCCGATGCTAAGGGCCCTCGCCTTCAACTCCTGGTGGACCCTTGTACTCCCATCTCAGTGAATTGCCTGGAGGTCCTCAAGCTTGTCTCTCCTGATGTGCTTGTTGACAAGTGGTTTTTAAAATGCGCAATTGTTGCTCTTCTCAAGGCTGTGCGGTCTTGCTCAGTTGAAGATGCCCAGTTCTGGGTCAACTCTTTGTTACCTTTCTTCAAGGACATGTGGACAATTATTCTACAGACTGCCACTAGTTTCCCAACCTCCCTCCCGCCTTTGGTTTCCCCCGGTGGGACTGCAAGAGTCTCGACATCTCCCCCTGGCCCCTTAAAAGTTGATTTGGTTGTGTAGGGTCCTGATTTGGTTGATGTTCCGGTCTCTCTTGCCGAGGACCCCTTTATTGAAGTCGATGTTCAACTTCCCCGATCTGTGGTTGTTTTGGCTGATCTCGGTAGGGCAGAGCAGTACGTTTCTACTCCAACTACTATTGTTACTATTGTTGGTGTTCTTGATTTAGTGCAGGTTCCTGGTTCCGTTGATACAGAAGTGAATGTTGAGGCAGATTGGTGGCAGGGGTTTTAGTTGGGGAGGTTTTAGAGGCGGAGGTGTTGGAGGCGCAAGTTGATGTTGAGGTCGTCGCGCAACGAACTGTTGATCCCATGAATGCTTGGCTTGCGGAGTTTGTAGTCACTTCGGATGGGAGGCCTTTGGATGTTACATCGCTGCCCCATCCGTGGGTAAGTATTTGTGATCCTTTAGTACCGACCCCGACTATGTCCAGCTGTCGCAAAAGGAGACCCACGGAAAAGGCTGCCTCTCTCGTAAAGCTCCCACCGCAAAAAGTGAAAGTAAAACTGCCTACGAACTCATCAACGTCCCGTTGCCTTGGATCAATTATCAACGACTTGGATGGGCTTGATGTTGAACTTTGCTCGGTGCTCACCACCGAGGCATGGCGCCTTGCAATCGCTGCGGGTTTCTCTTGGGAAGAAGACACTTCGCATATCCTCCATGCGATTAAACTTGCGGCTCGTGGTCAATTTTCCTCATCTTATTTTGATCCTCCTTGATGCTTCTAATGATTTCGTGGTGATTTCGTATTTTTGTGTTATTGACTTGGTTTCGTATTTCTTTGAAACTAGATAAAATTTATCTTGTAGGCTAAGTTCTGATAGATTTTATCTAGTTTCTGCCGTACTGGTTATATGTGGATGTAACTTTTTGGAGATATTAAGGAGCAAAACATTTTACTTATAAAAAAAAATTAACAAACAAATTTACATCTCACCTATTAAAGAGTCATCGTGTTTCATCTACAATGTAGATGTCTTTCAATTCATATTGATCGAGCACGTCTCTCAATCTTGGAATGACATCTTTAACTGCTTGCAAATTTACTGTTCCACTTTCCCAAAATGCCGGAAAGATTTAATTCCCTGACACTGCTTGAATCTCTTTAACCATCTATTTGAGAAATTACAGAATTTTGACGGAGATACATAGAGTTGATCTAGTAAGAACCACCCTTTTTTTTCAACAAATCACCAGTAATTTACTAATTTTTATCTTAGTTTGATAAATGGTAAACCACTCTCTTGCAACACTTTTTCCGTGAGGGGAAAGGTGATTTGCTTTTCGCGTTTTGAACTATCATGCAAGTGAATATTGAGTAATTATGCGGTGCAACGAAGAGTGTTGGATATGGTAGATTAGGTGACATTGAGCCATTGTTGAAATTTTTTTGACTAACATTTAGGGATGCTTTTTTTGTAACATGTGGAGATCGTTTGGGAGCCATATCTATAGAGGTTAGATAAATATGTTCTGATTTATAAGTATTTTAATTTTTTTATAAATTTCAGAATTTATTGAAATTTTCTATGAGATAATAAGTAGTATATTTACTATTATACTCTTTAGATGCTTGGATTTGGTAAAAAAAAAAGAAATAAATATTATATATTTATAATTTTGTTGGTAACTTGGAACAGATAAGAATAATTTCTTTTAGTAAAAAAAACACTAAAATTTTACAAATATGAAATAAACAAATACGTTGTATAAAATCTGACCTGCTTTTTTTTGTAACATTTAGGGGCTAGTGATTGAAAAAAATCTAACATTGATGCATTTTTATTTACTCAAAATTTGAGAACTGTCTCGGATTATGCTAGAGTTTAATAGTGTGTATGCAAAAGCGAAATATATAATATAATTTTACTTTTTCAAAGTCAAATGTTAACGGAAATTCATCTAAATTTCTTTCCTCGTTTCTTTCAGCGTTTCCGAACACGTCACGTCGTGAATGATTTATGTGGTCAATGGCCATAGATCCAAAAATATTAAGACCTGCAGAAACACCAATCAAACCTAGACCGCGACCAAATCTTCCATTAATAAACTTTTGAGTTTTATGATTAGAGTATCATTTTGTCACATGAAATATGATGAAAGTTAAATTTACAGCCAAGCAAAAGATGAAAGTTTTTTCCCTCAAGTCGACATCAAGTCCCGGAGGGACTGACTTGCCCATATGGTACACGATTTACTGGTAAAAGTAATATCTATGTACAGTCTTCAATAAAAACAAACTATAGAAACCATGGTAAAGAGAAAGGACTTGAGTGTTTATAGCAGGAAGCATACATGCTCTACCATTCTGCAGTGTCCCTTCTCAGGCGCTCGGCTTGCCTGCGTTCTTGTACATAGCGTCAATAGCACTCTGCACAATGTTTCGGGTCAGTAACATACATGACGGAGACCAAAACAACATTGAAAAAGACGAGACATACATGGTCAAAGGAAATGGTAAGGCATTAAAGATTGCAGATGAAGAGCAATGAGGTGGTACCTGATAGTGTTTCAGCAGTTGAGGTCTCTTTTTCTTGAAGGTCGGCGTAAGGAGGTCACGTTCGACATCGAATGGCAGAGGATCCATGTGAACAGCTTTTATAAACTCAAAACCTTTGAGCTGTCAGAAGTAACAGAAGAAACATTTACTTCTCAGGTCAAATGACATAATAGACATGATTATAAATTGGATAACGTCCAGCCAAAAAGCAATAAGAAGGAACCTTCTTTTCTTTAGCAACCCTCGAGAGCTCTGCAAGTATATATTCTTTCGCTTTGGGGTTCTCGCATAGCGAGTTGAAGTCCTCATTTATGCCATTCTCTTCAGCCCAGCGTTCAAGCGCCTCCTTCCTGGGATTGACGACAGCTACTAGAAACGACTCAAAGCTGTTCCCATATACCCATATCTGGATATCAAAAAAGTGTATCAAAACATCATCCAAAACCATTGCATTTTTCATTGGGTCTAGAAGATGGCAAGACAAGACCAAGGAACGTACCGACTCAAGACTGGATGCAAGACCATATATGTTTTCCAGGTTTTCAACTGCAACGTATTCTCCCTGTGAAAGTTTGAATATGTTCTTCTTCCGGTCAATAATTTTTAGGCTCCCATCTGTTTGCCACTCACCAACGTCCCCTGATGATTCAAAGAACAAATGCCAAATGAATTCTTCATTTGCATGATTTATGGTCCAAGTTCATATAAATAGCCAATAAATAACAGAAGCAAACCTGTGTGGAACCATCCGTCAACCACGACCTCCTTTGTAAGGTCCTCACGCTTGTAGTATCCAGAAAACAGAGTCTCCCCCCTAATACAAACTTCACCCCTCGGGGTGGTAGCGAGGGCATTGTATCCCATTTCGGGAACAGACTCCAGGCAAACATCTACATTCGGTACAGGAGGACCAACAGTCCCAAGCATAGAAAATTCATTTGGCAGGGAAACAAAAGTCCCCGCACAGCTTTCCGTCAGACCTGGATGTGCACAATGTACAAGCAATTGAATTGCTAGTTGATGGACAACTACCAAAAGCTAAATCGTCCATCACAACTACAACAAAGAAAATATAAAGTGTACCATATCCTTGCAAAACATGTGCACATGACACTACCCGCAGGAAAGCTTCCACATGAGCAGAAAGAGGAGCTGCTCCCGATAAAATTAGCCGTACATTTCCCCCCAAACCTTGCTTTACCTGCGTAAAAATGTAAACACTTACGGACTTGAATACTATACGTAGCAAGAGAACTATGTAATGGAACTGGCACAATGAGAAAGAACACATTCTCACTTTACTAAAGACAAGCTTGTCAAATATTGGAGATGCCTCATGATACTTATTTCCCCTCTTCAAGCTGTTGAACTTGCTGCAGACATTATTTTGCCACAGAAGCTTTCAGACAACGAAACATTAAGAAAAAACATGGAACAGAAACAGGACATCAGTGAAAAACACAGTTCAAATTAGAATGGACACTGGTCTAAATACTTGCATAACCTGTGGTCCAGAGGACTAGCAATTTGAACTCAAAAGAAAAGAGTTTGATGATGACTATACAGCCTAGATGCGGAATTCTAACAACTCTCAAAAAATTATGTGGCACATACTATGATCAATTATTTAGAATTGTTGAAGGCTACAAAATGGAAGAATTTTCTGATAAACAGAAGCTTTATATGTTGAAGTTTTTGTACGAGAATAGTGACATACATTTCAAGGAAAAAGGAACATACTAAGAGAAGTACATATACTGACAAAACCAATAATCAGGATCTTACACTGAATATGCCAATTCAAATAACTTCTTCTTCAACAAACCACCGGCAGCGATCTTCTGAGTCAAACCTGAAAAATGTGCTAAGTCATTATGGCATTGTAGTGAACTGGCATCCAGTTATATTGTTGGACCCCAAAAAAATGAACCCATTTTATCCAAACAGGGGATAGTTCTCCATATGAAACAAAGTCCGTTGATTCTCCCAATAGCAGCAAACCAAGAAACAAAATAGATCTGGGGCATAGAAGTTTACCTGAATGTATTCTGTCCAGCACTCGGGGCACAGCACAGAAAACTGTTGGCTTAAGCTCTCCCAGGTCTTCAACCAACAATTTAACATCCTAAGAATGAGCAAAACAAAATGCATCTGTAAATATCATAGCATAATTCTGTATTCTGTCTCGAATCATGCCAAATATTCCAACAATAATGGAAACATAACTAACTCACTACTTACCCCTCTCCAGAACCCTATCATGGCACCATGTGAAATAAAAGCCTCTTCAATCGCCCGGTCAAAGATGTGAGCAAGCGGAAGGTATGAAAGATAAACATCCTTTGTAGTCAACTGCATACATGTACAGTTAATAAAGCGAAGTCACAAACTGAATGGTGAAAGATCAGTGAAATTGTAAACAATCAAATTCAACAGCAGATACAAGGAACTCGGTAAGATTAACTACCTCTTCATTAACACTTTCCAATAACCGTTTTACACCACCTATGAAGGTGACAATGTTGTTGTTTGAAAGCATGACCCCCTTCGGATCACCGGTTGTTCCACTGGTATACATTATAGTACATATATCCTCCCTCTTTTTCTCAGGGAGGTCAAATTGCTTATCTTCGCTCTGCACAGAACATTGAAAAGGAATTATTCACCAGTTCAACTTCAGTTTATAAATTAATGAAATGTAACGCCTACCAGATATAAAAGGTTGGAAGAATATTATATGTTCCAAATGTTCAAGGTCATGTAGGTGCAAATTGCACTGCAAGAGACTGATATCTTACCAGATGCAAGAATTCACCCCATGAATATGCTACGAAACCAAGCTTCTCAATCTCTTCTTTTATTTCAGGTGCAATCTTTCCAAAGCTCACAATTGCTATCACAATGAAGTATAAAGCAATCAATCACTTGCAGTACAACATTGTATATGATCATAAGCAATGTGGATATTGGCTCACTTTTCAAGTGCTTTGTTGTGTTGGGAAGGGCTTTCAACAGCTGGAGAAATTTAAAAAGTAGCAGATCAGCAAGGATAGAAACTTGTTTTCACAATGTTAGCCAAATGGACAAGAACGCGTGCAGAGATTTTATACAGAAAGACACAAAACCAAGTAGCAAGCAGTGAAGCACAACGGTTATCTACACAAATATAGGGTAAATTTAAAATAGAAGTGAAATTTGCATGGACAAGAAATTTCTTCACAAAAATCCATGGAATCAGGTGTAAACATCCTGTGTACCTCAGGGATCTTTTTTTCTTCAACAAAAGCGATTGAGACCTCTGCATGGTTTATAATAAACTCCACCGCTCCAGCACCTGATATGTTCAGTTATCAATAGATGAATTAAGCAAAGAGTAATACAGTTGGAGATAATTGATGTCAAACACAATCCATTGTTCATGCCAGGGAAAGCTTATATGCACTTTCTAAAGAAGACCGATGCCGGTGCATAAAAAACCAAGTTCCTGCTTAAACCGCCTTGGAAGAGTTGTTAAATAGAGCCAAACAAATACTAGTGACAACGAGGCTGGCAAGCAACCACTCAAATGTGTTGAGTTTATCAAATCATGAGGTGACTGATATCATGAGAAATCACATATATTGCGCATTGCAAATCAGCCATAAAAATTGAATAAATTCCCTATCACTATTGTTCATACCTAAAGTGTCATACAAAGGAACGCAATAGAGCCCATGAGCATTGCAAGCCTGCATTTGATTTTGGAAAGCAACGCATAAGACAAAGAACAGTGCTCTCAAATTTATAATAAATTTCAGATTTCAGGACCCTTTTCCCCGTTAAGTCCTAATACAAGTTCCAATCCTTCTTTCAACAGAAAATGTTTGGTACCTCCATGCTCATTATCCACTCAGCACAATTGGCACCGTAAATACCACATTTATCTTGCTGCAGAAAAGAGAAAAAGCATCAGAGCACAATTCTTGCAAGATGTTTAAATTCAAGAGAAAAAGATTTTCCGATACATACCGGTTCAACACCACAGCTGCGAATTGAATTCCCGATCTTGATGACTTGGTCATACACTTCTTTATAAGTCAGCCATACATATTTACCAGCCTTAAAAACAGAAAGCACAAAGGTCAGAACAAGTTAGGCCATCTTAACATAGTAATAGCGTCAATAGAGGGGAAACCACCAGATCAAGGTGCAGCAACCATACCTTCCCATCAACAATCTCCCGGGTACCAAGCATTTGACTGCTCGGATATTTTTCGACGCTCAGACTGCCAGAAACAAAGCAAACACGCATAACTACTTCCCCCCATTATCCGAACAACTGTTAGATTAACAATACTAACTACTGAGTAATCCTCAACTAAACTCTCTCACGGATCCACAAATCCAAACCCACCAAAGAAACAAGATCAAGCAACCAAACCCAGCTCGGAACAAATTAAAGATTCGATCTTTCCAAAAAAAATGAAAGTAACTAAAGTAGAGTCCTGAATTGTAAAAAACGAAATCAACAAGCACCCAGTTGACTTTTTCTCTCCCCATTGGTAATAAACAGGAAGAAAAAGTCTCACCGGAAAATATCCCAGCAACTTTCCATGCTGGGGTCGGGAGAAGGGAATCCGTCGGCGGCGAAGACGCTCCGGTAGACGGGGCCCATCGACGGCCTCCCATCCTCGAACTCCTTTCCCTTCTCCACTTCCACAAGATACTTCATTGTGTCTAAATTCCCCTCACTCTTTCTCCAAAGACTAAAAGGCAGAAACTTTATAGTAAGAGAGAGAAAGTAGATAGAAAATATAGAGAGAGAAACGTGATTGGGTCGGAGAATGAGAGAGGGAGGCGTGGACCAGGAAGGAAGGGAAGTAGAGACACAGACAAAACGATAATAAAGAGCCTATGGCGACTTGGGTGGCTGCGGGTCGCCCGGTCTTGTAAGAATTCTGGGGCAATTAAAAAATTTCTTCTTTTTTTTTTCTTCCCTTTTTTGGGATTAACTTTTTGGACTTTTCTTGAATTTTTATTTTGATGATTTTCTAAAAGCTTGCTATTAGATTAGATGGTTTTGACTTTACTGATTTGGCTGGCTATGTTGGTTGTTTTTCTTTGGGTAGGTTACGGCTGTTTGTTTTCTCAGTTTAGTCGAACTATTTTGTTTACAAATGTTTATTATTGACTTATTCGGAATTCCAACTGGTTGGATTATGAAGGAAAAAAGTATTGCTTTTATTTGTCGAATTTTAACATGACTAAGTTTGGAAGTTCAATTTTAGTATTTGTCATTGAATGTTACTTTCAATTTCGGGTATTTTTATATTCTACGTCCAAACTTTATTTACATAAATTGCATATTACGACTTTTTTTTTCTTATTTATCCTTATTTATGTATCAACAGATTTTCAATAGAGAAAAAAAAACTAACAGACTCTTTACCTGTTCTCGCGTATAACAACAGTTCAGGTGTCGAACATTGCAAAAAATCAATAGATTTAAAATTTGGCATTTCTGGTTAAATAATAATAACATTGTTATTAAGAACATCTACCATTATATTTAAATTAAAATAACATTTCACCCAAGCTATGAATTCCTTTCTTTAATATAAGTGAGGGTACCTGGCGATTCCTTAACTTCGTTCTAAATAAAGAAGAAAGAAATTCCGTAACTTTAAAATAGTACCCGTAAAACTCGCGCTGAAAGAAGTTTTCTACATTTATTTATTAGGTTAAGTTTTGGTGAACGGGTTTTCATGACCGGTCTGTTATTTCTTGGTTTATACTATACATCTCTTTTTTATATTGAAATTCTTCTAGTTCAGATTTTTTTTTTTTGCCCTTTTTCTGAGGTTGTTTGGCATTTCTCAAAACTATGGATGTTGGGATAAAAATCAAATACTGTTGAACCGCAAGTACTATAACATCATGAACTCCAAAAAAAAAAAACATAATGAATCTCTCAGAGTTTGCAATTTCTTTTTCCGTATAACAGATGATCTTTTTGGTTTCACTTAAAAAAATATTTGAATATATGTACGAATCTATTCTATGGGATTGTATTAAATATATGGTAAATACATTAAGTCCCCTGTGGTTTGGCGTATTTGACTCTCGCCTCTCTCTAATTCGCAAATCGATTAAACCTACTCCTAGTTTGGCAAAAATGTACTCTTTGACCCTGACGTCAAAACTTGCATTTTTCTCCATCGAGGGACCACGCAAAATTACAAAAATACCCTTGAAAAAAGACACATTCTCTGTCCAATCTGATTCCTTTACCGTAGAAGATGAGGGGGGAGGAGGAGGGTGGAGGAGAAAACGAAGGAAGATGAGGAGGAGGAGGATGGAGGAGAAAACGAAGGATGAAGAGGATGAAGGAGGAGGTAGGAGGAGAAGGAGGAAGATGGAGGAGGAGAAAGAGGAGGAGAGAGGAGGAGGAGGAGGGAGGACGATAAGGGGGAATATAAAGGAAGAGGGAGAGGAGAAGGAGGAAGGTGGAGGATGAGGGCGGAGGAAGAGAGGGGAGGAGAAAGAGGGTGGAGGAGGAGAGAGGAAGAGGGAGAAAGAGAAGGGGAATCCCAAAGAAGAGGGAGGAGGGAGAGGAGGAAGAGAGAAGAGGAATCCACAGAAAGAGGGAGGACGGAGGGGCGGAGGAAGAGAAGGAGATTATCTGAAAGAAGGAGGATGGGTAAGGAAGAGAAGGAGGGGGATGAGGAGGAGGGCAATGAGGAGAAGGGGAGGAGGAGTAAGGTGGAGGAGGAGGGCGGAGAAGGAAAAGGGGAGAATCTGGAAGAAGAAGGAGGGGGTGAGGAAGAGAAGGAGGAGGATGAGGGAGTAAGAAAAGGAGGAGGTAGAGGAATGAGGAAGAGGGAGGGGAAAGAGAGGAGAAAAATATTTTTTTTTAGGTCTGGAATATATTTGTCATTTCACGTGGTCCCTCGCCAGAGAAAAATATCAGTTTCGACTTTAAGGGCTAAAAAAATACAATTTGGCCATACCAGGGGTAATTTTAATCGATTTGCGAATTAGAGGGAGGTGAGAGTCAAATACGTCAAATTAGAGAGGACTGAATATAATTTATCTTTAAATATAAGTACACCTAATAACATGGATTCTGTATAGGTAAAGTGTTAAAAGATCATCATTAACGTATTTAATAAAATTTATCTTGGATGTCAAAAATATGTATTATGGTGCTTATCCTAAATTATAGAGATTTACTAAAGAAAATAAAAAGATTGTATTATGTGAATGATCTATTTAATCTTATAATTGTTAGGAAACAATTACATTTAACGTACATATGCACATCAGAATTAATTATGGTATAAGCAAGCAAAAAATAAAACAAAGATATTTAAATATTTTAGTCAATTACTTAGAAAAAATATGAATTTTTTCTACCTTGATAGCAGTGGTGCATGCTATGTCTTTTGATTTGGTTCATTCTTTAATATCCACATGTATAAAATAGTTGGTCATTTATCTTTCTCATTAGGTGCTAAAATTTATATACAACTATTACAATTAGGGTTAGGACTAACTCACAACCAAACTTCTTATCCTGACTATACAAGTACGATATCACCTTCTTATTCTAACTTAGTCTCTTGTCAAATTACGTACACAAGATTACAACAAATCTTATAACATATTCATTTGTCTATTCTATTCTCCTACGTCAACTTGCCTAAAAAAATTTAGCATCTCAACATTCTTCCTCAAGCTTGTGCGTGCAAATTAATTATGCATAATTTGCTTAGTAACTCTACAAATTGCTCTTTTCTAAGTGTCTTCATGAAGATGTCAGCCAATTGATTGACTATAGAGATGGCTTAATTTCTCCAAAGCAAACATGTTCACGAACAAAGTAACAATCTATCTCCATATATTTGTTTGTTCGTGAAATACCAGATTAATCGCAATATGTAACGTTATTTGATTATCACAAAATAATAGTGTTACTCTTTGTTGCGGCATGGTCAATTTCTGCAACAACCATTGGAACCATATAACATCATTTATCATGCTTGCCATTTTAAGGTATTCATCTTTTGTTGACAATCACATCCAATATCGACTGTTTCTTACTATGCCATGGTATTAATGCACCTCCTAGTGATATGTAATATCATGTGTGCAATTGCCTAATCATAGGGCAACCTCCTCAATTCGCATCACAATATACCATCAAGGAATATCCACTATCAACCCTTAACATAATGCCTTATATGGTTGTCCCTTTTAAGTACTATATAATACTTTTTGCTGCAACTATGTGCTTCTCGCATCGATCATCGATAAACTGACTCAAAATTCTCACATCTTAAGTTAAGTAATATCAGGCTGAGTAATTACAAAGTATATTAGACGTATAACTAGTGTTATATACCTCATATGGTCCATCATTTCACCTCCCTTATCTATGGCTAAGTGGTGGTTTTATTATATTGGGAATATCATCAATTTATAACCTTGTCTTCACAATCTTTCAAGATGTCAAGTAGATACTATCATTCTCTCAATACTAGCCCTCACAAATTCCTTGCTACCTCGATCCCAAGAAAGTACTTAAGGGGCCCTTAGACATTCTGTCTAAGTATTCTTAACTTCATCAATTTTTAGTTGACTTGTCCCTACCAATATTACATTGTCAACGTATATTAATACAACTAGTACCACTTTGCCCTATTTGTAAAAGAACATCAAATTATTTGCTCGTGATTGGCTAAAACCCTTTCTCAATAATGCTTTTGTGAACTTATTATACCAACTCTTGAGACTTGTTGCAAAAGCATACAAAGAATTATTTAGTTTATAAACTTTGTTATCACCAACCACTTGGAAATCTTGGAGAATATGCAAGTAGAGTTCTTTCTCTAGGTACTCATGTAAGAACGTGTTGTTCACATCTAGCTGATACACCAACTAATATTATTTGATAGCTCTAGTTAATAAACATCACAAAGTTGCAAGCTTGGTCACTGGTGCGAATGTCTTATGGAAATCTATCCCCTCAACTTGAGTAAAATCTCTAGTAACCAGTCGTACTTTGTACTATTATGCCTTTTCATTTAGCTTAAATGTCACTTTGTTGATCCATTTTGAATCCAACGCTCGCTTTCCTTTATAATCACATTCTATTTGCTTATAAAGCCTCTATTTCTTTTCTCATAGTTTCTCTCTTTTTAGTGTTCATACTTTACTGTCTGGTAATAGTCTCTTAGTTCATCTTTCAAAGTGATGGCCATAAACAAAGTTTTATATGAGCTTGTAAAAATGAGTATATTTTATAAAGAAGGACATAAGATATATTGTTGAGGTACCTAAAGATTAGGTTGCCTTTTGTAGCATCACGGAGGGTGTTGATGTTACTTCAAAATTCTTCAAGTGAACAAGTGACTTCTGAATCTATGAGGGGCGAGCACCACCTTTGATTATTTTAATTTCTACCCATCTAACTTGATAATTTACACGTGAGTTTTCAACGTCTAATAACTGATCACAAACTTTTACTAGTTAGTCATCGTTAACCTCTTCCATTGAATCACTATACTTGAAGTTGTTTGGTCACTTTGAGCAAATTATACTAGAGCAGTTTCACTTTTCTCAACAACCTGAGATGGTTTGCTTGGCCTGCTACTTTGTCTATCTTGATTCTCCTCCTTACTTAAAGATTATGAAAAAAAAAGTCTTTAATAAACTAAAATCTGGACTAGCTAGTGATCATTTTTCTGCTCTTCAAATCATAGATGTGATACCCTTTTTTGCATGAGAGATAGCCAAGAAATATACCCTTTCTTCCCTTTTCATCAAATTTTTCTGAGGTATGTTGATGCACATATGTTAAACACCTAAAACTTTCTAATTGATCATAGTTTACTACCTGCCTAATAAGATTTCATATCATATCTTATTTCTAGTTATGGTGGGGGACAATTGGTTAATCAAATAAATTGATGTCAGAATATACTCTCCCTAGAATTCAATTGGCAAACTAGCCTAAATCTAAGCGAGTTGTATCTAGGAAGTGCCTATGCTTTCATTTAATAATACATTTTGTTGCTAATGCATAAAGTCTATAAAATGGTTCTATTTGTCGCATAAAAATATTGTATTTAATTGGCTTAAATACTACACTGTTGTTACTTTTAATTTGCTTTATGTTTACTCCGAATTGTCTCTCAACCACAACATAATACTTGTTTAGAAAATCACTTGCTCTTGACTTTTATTCGAGCAATTAAACCTAGACTCCACAGCTAAAGTCGTTAATTATTGTCAAGAAGTAACGTGCTCTTGGCAACAAAATCATACAATATGGTCCCTAAATACACAATAAATCATGTGAAAGCAACAAATTGTCTTTATTAAACTTAATAAAAAGTGCAGTCTTGTGTGCTTTACCTTCAAAAAATTGCAATTCATAGATTTTATAATTCCCATCTTATTTTGCACAAAAAATATATGACATCTTTTCCTTTGATAGATGCCCCAATTATTAATGCCAAACTTAAAATATCCCCTTCCCCCCGTACTGTCATTACCATCCCATTATTTTGCTCTTAGTAAAGTAGTACAATCTATCATAATGCCTACCTAGTCCATTTAGCTTCCTCAAGGATTAGTCATAGTAATAATCATGTAGGAATATGAATATATAATTCAGATCTTTAGTCATTAGGTTTCTTGAAATTAAATTACACTAAAAATCCAGAATATAGAGAACATATTCCAAGATAAGATTATTTCTCAATTTAACTTCACTAATTCCATTAACAGATATATTGCACCCATTCAAAATTCTCATAGGCAGATATGAGATTTTGCGGATTTCACCCATAAATAGACCAAGGTCCAAAATGATGTATTATGATGCTCCTGAATTAATAATCTAAGAATGCTTATAAAGCACCTTATCTACTATGTTTATAGTTATCTCAAAAGTTTATGACATACTTATCTCCCATTCAATACGGAGGTATTTCATCAAGCTTGTGTATTGCCCTTTTGTCAAACCAAGAACCAGACTATTGTTCTTAAAGACTTGCATAGCTCTTAGCCTCAAGAAATTCACCTCTTATGACTTTTCATGATGTTGAAAAGTCTCTCACTGTTGGTTATGCTTCATCCAACTCAGTGGATAGCCAATGATTTTATAACATTGATCATTGAAGTGTTCAACCATATCATAGTGCTTGCATCTAGGTAGGTCCCCCTTTAAACTCTTTTACTAAGCATTGTATTTATCTATCTGAACTTGGAAGGTAATTTTATCAATGTTTGATTGTCATAGTATAAGCAAGTTATGCTGCTACTCATCTTTTGCTATAAGATGGTACACAGTTCCTAATCTAAGTATTGGTATGGTGTTCAAAACTTGGATTTTTACCACACCAAACACTTTATTGAGGCCTACGAAGAAGTCATAGAGCCTTTCATTCTCACTCATGACCAACATTTGCTTCTACTTGCACTCTTTGCATACACTTTATGCAATAAGTTAATGACTTGGATCTCATCCCGTAATCCTCTCAACTTCATATAGTAAGTTGAGACTATAAGATTTCCTTCGAGTATCTCAACTTATAAGCTCAGGGTGCACTTCCTTCTTTAAAGCATTTTTTGAAGATATGACCATATCTCAATAGCCATTTGTGCATAGCATATACTAGTATGCACATCCTTCTCTATTGCACTCTCCATCCATCCCTTCACCATGCTGTCATAACATATCTACAAGGGATAATTTTTTTTGAGGGAAATGGATGCATCTTTATTAATAATCCGAAAGAACAATCAGGGTTTATCTGTAATTACAATATGAAAAATAGCAGATGGTTCCGAAAATAAGATTAACGGGAAGGATGAAAACAGACATGGCAATTTAGCCATTGCATGAGCGGCTGCATTAGCTACGCGAGGAGTAAAGAGGTGTTGCACTTGTTGGATTGATGCTGCGACTTCGAGACAGTCTCCGATAATGACTGATAGATCACTACGATCTTTCAGATGCTTTGTCATTGCCAGAATAATCGGTTGACAATCTGATTCCATGATCACTCAAGTCAGCCCAAGGGACGAGGCCAAGTCCAAGCCAACTTTATACCCATAAGCTTCGAGTAACGTTGGGTGGGTGACATGCGGGAACCGCTGAGTAGCCCCTGCAATGTAGTTTCTGCTATGATCACGAACGATAACTCCTACCTATCCACCGCCTTTATCATTGAGACCTGTATCCGTATTAATCTTAAACCATCTGACCTCGGGTGGGGACCAACACGCCTGAGTGGATGTGGTCACACGGTCTGGTTTGGCGTTAAGATGAGCATAATCTACTCCAAGTTTTATCGTAGTCTAAACTATATTTAGTATGTCGATATGATTATTTCCGGCAAAGATATGCTCGCTGCAAGCTTTCCATATTCCCCACATCATACAGAAATAATAGGTCATGTCTACCAAATCCAACTTGCCTTTTCGTTCAGAAAACCAGCTCGTGATGGATTGAGAATGGGTATTCCCTACATCCAAGCCTTCCTGTAGCCAGAGGAGGGTAGTAGTAGAGCAATTAAAGAACAGGTGCATTACTGTTTCTTGTTCCTGGTGGCATAATGGGCAAATATTTTCCACTTCGATACCTCTCAGAAGCAAGTTGCTCCTGATTGGTAAGCAGTTATCAAACACGCGCCAGATGAAGTGTTTTACTTGTGGAGGGCATTGAAGCTTCCAGATGGTTCGCCATATTTCCTCAGATGGATGGGTAGCGCTACTCCTATTCGGAGACACCAAGTTGAGTGTGAGGTCAAGATAGTATCCACTCTTCACAGTGTACAAGCCTGTACTTGTTTCTGCCCACCTCACAATATCTTCACTGTTATGCAAACTCAAAACAATAGCTTTGATGCGTTCTATGTCATCTGGGAAGAAAGTTCATTCCAATAGGGCATTATCCCACTGTCTACTTTCTAGGAGCATTAGCTGTGAAACAAACTGAAGCTGGTCTACACCCGGAAATCTTAGCTGAGGGAAACCAAGAGGGGAGGTTGGCAGCCACTTGTCAGACCAGATCTTCACACCCTTACCTGAACCAATTCTCCAATTTATACCCGATTTGATGAGAGGCAGTCCCGCCATCAAGCTACGCCATGTATAACTGGGGCGATAACCGATCTGGGCATCCAGAATAGCACAATGAGGAAAATACCTTGCCTTTAACACCTAAATAGTGAGTGAGTTTGGGTAGATGATTAACTGCCATAATTATTTTGCCAGCATAGCTCGATTGAAGGAGCTTAAGTGGTGGAAACCAAGTCCCCTGTCCCTTTTAGAGAGGCTCAGGCGCGACCAACTCTGCCAATGTAGCTTTCGTTTACCATCTGTGCTACCCCAATAGAAGTCACACATCCGCTATTCAATACGTGAGCAAGTCTCAGCAGGTAATTTGAAGCACCCTATCAAATAGGTCGGAATAGATTGAAGCACAGCTTTGATAAGTACCTCTCTCCCTGGCTTCGATAGAGATCTCTCCTTCCACGTTCCAGCTTTTGTCAAGACACGCTAATCTAAACAATCAAATATCATCTTCTTGGATCTCCCAATAAGAGCGGGGAGCCCTAGGTATTTCTCCTCCTCATCAAATTGTCGGAATCCGATTATAGTCCGCATGTTTTGTTAATCAGCTTCAAAGACATTTCGACTGAAATAGGCTGAGCTCTTGTGCAGGTTTATTTTTTGGCCTGATGCTAATTCATAGGTTTTGAGAATAGCCATGATATTTTGCATTTCAACCTAATTTGCCCTGCCAAAAAGAATTGCGTCATCAGCAAATAGAAGGTGAGTGATTGGGGGCGGTTCTGGAAATCTTAACCCCATGAATTAACTTTGAAGATGTCGCATGATGAATAAGTGTAGCTAGTCCTTCCACACAGAACAGGAATAAAATGGTGACAAAGGATCTCCCTGTCTAAGCCCTCTCGACGGAGTGAAATAAGGGCCAAGTCTGCCATTTATTTGAACCGCATATTGAACAGAACAGACACACCTCTGGATTAATTGAACGAACTCCACTTCAAAACCTAGTGCAAGCATCATCTGTTCCAGAAAAGTCCATTCAATGTGGTCATATGCCTTGGCCATGTCCAGTTTTAGTGCACAATATCCTCGTCTCCCTGTTGTCTTCTTTTTAAGATAATGGAAGGCTTCGAGGGCTAGTAATCCATTATCTATGATAAGTCTTCCTGGAATGAATGCTCCCTGATTCTCATGAATAATAGAAGGAAGATAACTTTTCAGCCTGTTAGTTATGGTCTTGGTGACAATTTTCATAATCACGTTACATAGACTAATAGGTCTGAAGTCAGTACAACTTTCAGGTACCTTAACCTTGGGAATCAGGGTAATGATCATCTTATTAAGGGGAGTGGGGTCTCTTCCTTCATTGAGAACTGCTAGTACCGTCGAGGTGACCTCTGGGCCAACGATCACCCAGAATTTTTGGAAGAATAGTGGTGGCATGCCGTCTGGCCCTGGCGCCTTGGTTGGGTACATCTGGTCCAGTGCTGCTTTCACTTCTTTTGCCGTGTACGGAATTCTGAGCGCATTATTAGTTTCCTCCGACACCTTAGTTGGCACCTTCTAGATAATGTCTTCCACCTGCACACTACTATTAGATGAAAATAGTGAAGTAAAATATATCCTAAAAGCCTCTTCCAGATCCCCCATTCTCGCACCACCCTTTCTCCCTCAACCCGAATTTCCCCAATCATATTTCTCACTCCCCTTTGTTTAGCTTTTTGGTGGAAAAAACGAGTGTTCCGGTCACCTTCTCGTAGCCAATCAATCCGGGACTATTGTCCCCACATAATTTCAGCCCTGTACAAAATTTCATCTCTCCGGTCTAGGCATAATTGAAGCCTCTCCTTACTTTCACGGGTTAAAGGATGTTGTTGGATGTTCGCGATTTCCTCTTCCACGCATTTTTGGGCTCTTCCAACATGGCCAAAAGTAGTCCTTTCCCACTGAGTCAACCCATCACTGCAAGATTTTATTTTTTCTGTCACTAATACCCTCACACCTACAGCATGCCATCCTGCCTTCACTTGATCTTCGATACTCTCCTCCCTCAGCCACATTGCCTCAAAGCGAAAGCGACGTGGGGAAAAATTTTCTGCCACCATTCTAAATTTTCCAAAGATAGGGCTGTGGTCCGATTTAAAGCGTGGTAAAGCTTCTGCAAAGCTCGCCGAAAAGAGCTCTAGCCAGCTGGGTGTCACAAAGACTCTATCGAGTTTACATTCAACGTAATCTTCATCTTCTCGTCCATTACACCACGTGAATTGCATACTCGATTGAACCAACTCTTGGAACTCACACATACTGATACACTGTCGGAACTCCTCCATCCGACGTATAGGGATCAAATTTCCACCTCTTTTTTTGCTCAAAAAAACAATCTCATTAAAATCACCTCCACAGATCCATGGAAGCGTGGAGTGATGTTTGAGGTTGCGAAGGAGGTTCCATGTTTCGGTCCGATTTTCCATACTTGGCCATCTGTATATCCCTGTAAACCACCATTTTGATTTCTCGATCACCTCTGCATCAATATAATGTTGCGAGAAAGAGGGGAGATTAACCAAAACCTCTCTTTGCCATACTAAGAGAAGACCTCTCGCCCTGGATCTACCACTTCCCGTACACGATACAAAAACACCATTCTCAAAACCAATCTTCCATTTTAACTCCTCCGCTTCAACATCATTGAGTTTTGTTTTGCATAAGAAGAGGAGTTGGGGGTTGCAGGCTTTAACTAGCCTACTAAGTTGACGAACTGCACGTGGACTCCCTAACCCACGACAGTTCCACCATACTGAATTCATTTGAGCTGGTGGGATCGCCATGCAACCTCTGCCACTTCCACAGATGAGTCGTGAGTCCCCAAAGCCACCTTCTGGTACTTGCTAATGCGGGAGTCACTGTCTTTATCCAAATCAGATTTCCTTTTCCTTTCAACTTGATCGTATGCCTGGGTCCTTACCTTAGTACATACTCCTCCAGTTCGAGCTCTACAAGGGATAATTTGGTGACATCATCTCAAGACATTATATAATTTCATCAATAAAATATACTTATTTATAGCATATAACACGTTCATCATGTCTACAACCCATTCTCTATAGTTGGTATCATGAAGTGACTCACTAACATAAATACGTCCTAGATTTTTTGAGGCATGTATATAATATGAGGACTGAGTGTCTATACTTCCAGATGATGCAAGAGACATTGCTTCTTCATCGCCTCCTCCTCCAAAATTGTAACTACTTGACATTATTTTTTAAAATAAAAATTTATGACTCTGCATGTTTATTATACTAGTCTTATTTTCTCTGATACCGTATAAAATAGTTGGTCTCTTATTTTTCTCATTAGGAGCTAATGCTTATATACAACTATAACAATTAGGATTAGGGTTTCCTCATAACCAAGTTTCTTATTCTGACTACACAACTACGTTGTCACCTTCCTATTCTAACTTGGTCTCTTGCCAAGTTACGTACACAAGACCATAACAAATCTTACAATATATTCAGTTGTCTATTCTTCTATATAACTTGCCAAGAAGCTTCTATTATCTCGATAACATTGGCTAGATTTTTTTTAAAATCATGAAGCTCTACCTTGAACCTCACACACACTTCCAACCTCTTCAAAATTAATCACTCTCTTTTCATATTATTATCTAATTACTTGTAGATTTTTTTCAAACTCGAATACCCTCAAATTTATTTGATGAATTTTTCTTTGTTAATGTACTATAATTCAACAAAATATATATTTTTTAATACTTAGTCAAATGATCAAATCTTTAAGCTATAAAGTGATATTTATAGCCTTTTCAATCTCCATGGGCTCCCAACATATGAGTTCTCTTACAAAAGTAAATACAAGATCAATATAAGTCTCTTTATTTTATTAGTCAACCTCATTCTTTGCAATCTTGAACTTTCTTCTTGTTAGATCTTTTGACATGTGTCCAAAACTAATATCATAAGATATTATACATTGTACATTCTACAACCTTAGCACGTGGAAACCTAAGATATTATGAATTTCATCATTTGTCATTGATTGACTTAATTTGCCTATGGTGTAAATAATAATTCTACATTCTCAATATCAAACATGTCTAACATCTTTGTATTGCAGTTGCCCTGAGACAACCATGTTAGAAAAATCTATAAGCTACACCTCACTTATTCATGATAGAACTTAGAAAGCTATATTGCCTCCTATGATCAACATATTGTCCTCATCTTTGAACTTCATATTGATCATTACCATATCACTCATAATATTTTTTTGGGAAAAGTTTACTTTAGTATCCTGTAGTTTTACGGATTGACACTTAGTGACCTGTGTTTCCAAAAATATCCAAAATAATCCTGAGGTTTCAAAAAGACTTCATGGGTAGCAGCTCCCTTGCCCGGGACCCAAACGACATTATTTTACGGTTGACTTGGCATCTACCTCTGATTTTTTTTTTACATAAACAATACCTGATTAGTTTAATAATTTTCAAAAAACCCCCATCTTATCTTCCCCCTTCTCTCTCTCCCCCTCTTCTTTCAAAATCCAATCTCAAAAAACCTAGAAAACCCTAATATCAAAAAATCCAACTACACAGTAGTTCGTTTGTGATCTGAAAAAAGAAGAAGGATGGCTCGTACGAAGTAAACTACTCGCAAGTCAATGGCTGACCTAGTCCTAATCACCAGAAGCTTCGACCCAGACTCCCACCCAAAGAAGACCTTTTACGATGACTCAAAGTTAGGGTACTCCCTGGATAAGCCCGTCATTGACTGGGATGAGAAAATGCAAGAATGGCTTGACTTGTACCCATCGTTCTACCTTGGGTCGGGTGACCGAATTGTGATGGTCTCTGGGTCACAACCTAATCTATACAAGTTTCCGACAGGGGACCACTTCCTCCTACGGCTATTCAAGAACAAGGTCGACTAAAGTTGGATCCACGGGTGCGAGGTCTTCTACGACAACATGAGGAGGGAAGAGATTACACAAAATTTGGATGCTCGTGAACCCTAGGGCTTGTTGATTTGTTTAGCTTGTCAAATTGGGGTGCTTTCCGATTTGGATGCTCGGGCATTAGGTTGGGAAGATAAGAGGAGTTTTTTTTTTAAAATTATAAAACTAATCGGGTATTATTTTTGTAAAAAAATTCAGTACACGTCGGCTTATTCGTCAAGTTAAGTTCACTGAGATAAATGTCACGTCAACTGTAAAACAACGTTGTTTTGGTCCCGGACAAGGGAGCTGCTGCCCGTAAAGTCTATTTGAAACCTCAGGGTTGTTTTAGATGTTTTGGAAAACACAAGTCGCTAAGTGTCAATCTGTGAAACCACAGGGTACTTGAGTGAATTTTTCTCTATTTTTTTAAAAGATAAATTTAACATCATGTCAATGACTTGAATCATGGATCTTCTTGAATTTTACATCAAATATTGTTATGCTACAAGTCTTTTGACAAATCACTCATAATCTGTTTGAACATGTTAATATATTGGCATGTACAGTCTTAAGTTATGATAAAGTTTGTTTGATAACTATTTTAACAAATATCGACTCTATAATTTCTTATAATTTTGTAGTTGATGGCCCATCATTCTCGATATGATACATTATGTCATTCTTAAAGTACAAAAGAGTCGTCGCTACCATTTTTGCCCCTCACTCGTGTAACTCTTGATCTTCCGTACTTTCGAATTTCTTACCAGATTGTGTCTTGACCATCCTCATTGAACCAAAAGATCATTGTCACTCTTTTTTCATAATCTAAAATTAGTTGTTTATAGATAGAGAAATATAATTGATGAGTTATGCTGTTTGACTCCCTATGGTAGTTTTTTTTAGTTCCTACATTAGATTAGTCTAATCACATATATTTATAAATTTACCATAATACAACCTTGTTATAAGTCAATTAGGAATAAGAAATGAAATCCTTGTATAATACATATTCTTTCAAACTTGACAACAATAGCTTGTTTGACCATCCTTGTTGAACCAAAAGATCATCGTAACTCTTTTTTCCATAATTTGAAATTAATCATTTACAAAACAAAAAATATTATTGATGAGTTTTGTAGTGTAAGTCCCTATGCTGGTTTTTTTGGAGAAAGTTCTAATACTAGGTTAGACTAATTATATATAGATAATCTAATCATAATACAACCTTATTATAAATAATATTTTAAAAATTATGGTCGGACTGCTGGTTAGATTGTCATCTCCGACAAATCCTAGTCTAAACTATTTATAAAAATTAGAGAGTAGTTCGACCAAACAAAATCTAGTCAGACCGCACAGTTAGATATTTTTGATCAACCTAGTTCACATAGTTCATAAATTTAATATTTATTTTACCTATTTTATCTGATTTAATTTAGAATAAAAATTTTCATTTTTATGTTTAATCATACAAATCACTTTTGGATTGTAATAAACTCATGTTTGAACAATTTTTATTATACGTCAACTAAGTTAAAATAATTTGTATAATATGTCAAACAAAAAATTTTGTATTATCATCTTTTCGTACTTGTTGATGTATTAAATTAATATTTATACATTTTATTTTGATAAATTATTTCTCTCTCAGTTTATTGGGAAAATTTGAGATTTTTGATTCACTATCCGAGTCAATTTTAAAAACACTGGTTATAAGTCAACTAGAAATATAAAATAAAATCCTTGTATAGTACATATTCTTTTCAAGATTGAGGACGCTTGAGCGCTGGACCTGCCAATATTAATACATATTTCAACAAGTTAAGTTTTCATTTCGGACCTGTCATGTACATGATTTAGTCTTCCCCACGTATAAAACTAATAAGTTAATGACATATCGAGTCCTTAATATAATATGTAATCCCCACATGAACCGTTCATTAGAAAAATAAAGAACCACAGATCTGGTTACATGGTCAACTTGTAGGGGATGGAGACCTAATACTTAAAGTAGTGGGCACACATTAGACCAAATTGAACGTTCCCTTCTGGATAGTTACATTTACGACCGCTTCAAATATTTGCCGGGATCGGTATACCAAATCAAACTTATGCCACAAACATAATAATTTTTCTCTAGAGAGGATCCGTCTAGAAGAAGAAAACCATTGTAGGAGAGAGGAAAGGGTGGATCACCTAATTAAATGGAGAGAAAATTGTCAGCCTATATGAAAAGGACAGAGGAAATCATGAAACTTCCTTATAACCGATGTCAAATATTAGATGGATTGTGGTAAACTGAGTGGTGTTACAAAATCACACAATTCAATCTCTCAAAAAAATCACACAATTCAAAAATAATTATGCATTCGTTCAATTATATATAAAATTATCAAACTTCATTGATTTATAATTTTTTTTGTTGTTGGCATGACGTGTATTATGCTAATCATATATATTATACGTGTACTTTAAATTTTATTTATGTTTAAATGTTCAGACTAAAAATACACGTACAATTATTGATAAAATTAATGTGTACGTGTGTAACTTTGTCAAGAAATTACGTCTGTATGTATATAAATCACATACATAATACATGTATTAACTAAAGTTAACATTGCAATAATGATAGAATGATAATTTGTGATTGAGTGCACATCAGGTCAGATCTTAGAATAGTATAAAATTAATTAAGAAAAAAACATTATAATAAAGTCTGGCACCAGTTCGGGACTTGTGTGCGCAAGGTTTTGATGTTTTGAACCACTTAATTTTCGTCGTTTTCGTGCAAGTTGCAAGCGTGCCTGAGGTTACGATTACAAATAAGTTAAAAAATATATTATAATTACATTTAATGGGCTTTTCTGGAAAAATATGCACCAAAATTTTCATAATTAATGACAAACTAACTATTTCTCCTAAACGCGTTATTTAAAAGAAAAGGTCATAGGAGAAGACACCTGACTGTTCTTTATGTTTGTCAAAAACTTTGAGAAAAGTCATAAGTTGATATTCTGAGTGTCCAAATAAAAAATATATTTTATTTTGCCTAATTCTATAGACTCTGCATGATCAAATAAAAAAAATTTATGAAAAATAAAAAAATAGGATACTCAAACACCAACTTATTACATTTTCTGTTTTCGTGTTTAAACTACCGATTTTAGGAATTATGTTGGCTTGCTGTCCGTTTTGGAAATTTTGTATTAAGTTTTACCAAGCAAAAGTCCTACATTTGATCCGATCACCTTTCAAAAATTAAATGAAAAAGGATCCAGTCAACTATACGTCTATAAGAACTCAAATCTCACTTTTGATTATATTTATTTTATTTGAACTTGAATTATTATATTTATTTACAGATTATAACTACTTTGCTAAAACCATTCTTATCCAATTGAATTCATAAATTAGTCCTAGAATATAAAAAAAATATAGAAGCATAAAATTATACGCAAATAGTCCGACAACTTATTCCTGATGTTACGGATTTAGGTTGCAGGTATACCAACCAACGAGCAACTACCACCGTGTCCTTGGCGTTGTTCGGGTCACGAGTCACTTTCAAGTATCCAGCAAAGCTGGTACTACATCCAGAAATGACTTCAAACGCAATCCCAACATTAGCAATTCTTTGTCAAGTCAATCCATTCCCAAACGGAAGTTGTTCACTAACTTAAAAGATGTACTGAGCCACTTAATCCCTATAGATATTATTGAGAGTATTATTCTTAAATAAGATACGCAACTAAAATAAAAAAATCTTAATGTTAGCAATTGAATTTGTTTTAAATACTAATTACTTGCGATTTTTCTTCCTAAAAGGCACATGCTAGTACAAATAGCTGAATCGATGTTAAAAGATATGACCTTCATATTAAAATATGGAAAATGATTTTGGGCATTTATAGCTCTAAGTACATTTTTGGTCATTATATTAAAATTCAACTTTTTTAATTATATATGCACGATTCGTCAATTCACAAAGTTCAAACTTAGAAATTCCATTAAATAATGTCAAGATTAGGTTGAACTACTTTAATTGGCAGATAGTGGTGCACTTATCCAATTTGAATTTGAGCAATTTCTTTTGAAGGTAATTCTTGTAGAGCTTTTTAAGCATATATTTCACGAGGATGACAGCTAGGGATTAATAATTGCGAAGCAAGTTTACCGGATCATCAATAGCCTATTGAGTAAAGATGCCATCTCTGAACCAATTTAAAAGAAAACTAATCTTTGGCAGTTGGACGAACATGGAATGCTTATCTGGTCAATATTTTCTTAAAGAGTAAAGGAAGCTTCAAGGCCAGCTTCATTAAAGAAAGAAACTTGTGAAGAAAATAATATAATTAAGAAGCTCTCAGAACAATCCCTTGAAATCTATATCCAATGGATTTTGATTCCTACGTCAGTTGAGCATTTTTATCACTTATGGAGGTTTTGCCATCTCTGACTCGGCCAAACCAGCTTTGTTTTGTTAAGCTTTTAGGAAGTACCAAGTTTACCAAAACTACTTCCTGTATGGATGTTACTAGGCCGATTAGTCCAGATACAAATAAGACAACAAACCTTTTCCTACCGAGTTTTTATACGAGTTTTTACATATAAGCCAGTGGTTGGCTGGTTGCCTGTTTCCGGCAATTCAGAGCTCCCACTACCCTTCTTTATTTCCTTATGGCGAGAAGCAACGGCTTCAATGGACACCATCCCAGCTCCACCTCTGACTTGACTCTCATAAAATTTTGTAGAAAAAATACATAAGATCAGCCTGCATTCAAAAGTATTAACGAGGCTTCGGGCTGATCAGTCTCAAATTTCACCAGAAAGTATGCACTGTCATTGTCTGTTACTTTGTCGGAAAAGGTGGTAGCCACCCTAACCGAAAGCCTACCGATGTGAAAAGACTCAATTACCAGTTGCCGAGAGTCATTCAGATTTCAGACCGTTCAATCTCGTTACAGTTTCGGTTCTGATATTTCTAAGTTCTCTTGTTTTTTGTTCTTGCTTTCACCTGCTTCTCCAGACTTCTAAGTCTCTGACTAAGGATCGAGGAAGAAGATACTCTCCGGCCTGAAAGTTTCGAGGATGATTCAACAGAGGACGAAGACGTAGGATCCTCTCTGGCTGCCGCATTTTGTTTAAGTGCCGAAAAAAGATCGAAGGAAGGTTTTTGGCTAGAAGTTGCTGGCGCCGCAAGGATTTCAGGTATACCCAAAGACTTCTTTACTCCGGGGACCTTAAGCGCTGACACACAAACAAGTTAATGACCAATCAATCACTTTGTCAACATCAGCTGGTAGATAATGTCGGGTAAGGTCAAGTAATTAATCATGAAGCTCCGCAAATAATCAAATGTAAAACTTCGATCTCTAAAAGAAAACAAGGTTACATACCAAGGCCGTACACCAACGAGAATAGGTTAGATGTGATCCAATAACAAAATATAGCCTGCCAATAGAAAAACAATTTATTAATGCCTTGCCTAAGATGTTAACCGCCTTATAGATAACGTATATTTGTCAAACTCCTTTGTCATATCGAAATGTGATAACGATGTGAAAGCAGTCACTCGACAAACAGAGAAGACAGGGAGCAGAAACTTAACCACCATCCTATTACTACCAGAGTTGTAGCCAGTGGAGGATTCAAATGCATAACATTCATCTATACTGTTCATACTTCATGCAATTAACAAAATTGTAGATTAGTATTTCTAAATCCCATTCTAAAAATGAAGTTAAGCTATTACCCACAAAGAAATAATGTAATTCTTATCTCAAAATTGTGACCCAAGATCCATGCAAGGAAGTTACTGAGAGATTCTACAGTAATCAGAGTAAAAACTGACTACAGGCAATGTGCTTTGACCATTAATACCTTGGGAAAACCCACGGTCAATGGACCTGCAGCAATAGCAAAGATCCTTGAAAACTTTTTCATTGTACCAGCGATAGGATTCCCTTCCAAGCCTTCTTGCATGTTGCACTGATTACAGTCAAAAAGTTGCTCCATTATAAAATATTTCCATTGTAATGACAAACAAGCCAAGTATAAGCTAGTTCAACACATAAAGGGCCTACCTCAACGGTTATCAAAATACTTAATGTTGTCAAAAATGGAAAGATGTACAAAGTATCTGGAGTCGTCAGATCAGCAAACCAAAATGCTCCACCACTTTTAAATGACGGCACCTTTTCAGCCATATTTCTGATCTGGATTTTGAAGAAACAATGTAAATCTCAATGTTCCAAATGCAAATCTGAGTAGAAGATGTTCAAATGCTAAAATTCACCATACCGCCATGAAAAAGCTGATGAAAATAGGACCCTGTATGAACATCCCCACAAACGGAGTGAAAGGGTTGACACCAAATCTACCAAAATGAACAAGAACTAAAAACTATCAGTTAAGAATTAAAAGATTTAAGTCAGAGAGAATTAAACCAGAAAGACGAATCTCTTCAAACCAAAATTTGACAATACATTCTAGCTGTTTAACAAATCTTCAGATTATGGGCTTTATTTTGTAGGCATAAAAGAAAAGGTTCCTCCGTCATTGCTTCCAGCCTTCCACTAATCAAAACAATAATGCATCAACCAATAAAAAAGTGGCCACAGGCCAAAGCCCTGGAAAATGCACCAAAACAAAACTGTATATCTAAATTTTTGTACAACCCACTGTGCCTATATGTTCATCCGTAAATCAAGCATATGTTATTTTGAGTTAGGCCGTATGGGCATCAGCTGCCATATAGATGAAATGATGGAAAAGTTACTTACTCCTTGAAAGCGCTCTTCATCCTTTTTTGACCTTCAGCTACAGCTGCAGGGTCCATACCCTAGGTAGAAATAAAGGATTGCGGCAGAGGGTAAGAGCTAACCTGCTTAAAAACAACTTATGGTAAACATCTACAATCATGCTTAAAACACGAGCCAACCACACAAGCACCTAACTCAGAATGAGGAAGACAACCTTTGTTCAAAAGGACAGAACTAGACCGGATAATAAACAGCAGAAATCAGCTGGCCTACCCAATTAGATTTAGAAGCAAGCGGGTAATCAGCTTATAGGTGGTTAGCCATTCCAGAAGCAGGACCAATGAAAGAGAAGAAAGAAGCAGGAGTCATTTGTCAATAACAATAAAAAAGAATGACAGAGCAACATACTTTCGCTTCCATCTCTTGCCTAATCTCATCCAGACGTGGCCTCACAAGCTGGAAACACCAAGAAGCAAATGTGAAGCCGTGAAGTGTAACCAATATTCTGCCAAGCAACATGGTAATCGCAAAGAACATATTTGGCAAAACTTACGCCTTAAAGTGAGATATTAAAAGGCAGTGTACAACTAGATCACCAGAATCCTGACACGAGTCCGATTGTTATTACTCAAAATGTTCTATGCACACCAATTACTGGAAGATGAATACAACAAGGAACTGTACAAGATACAAATGCCATCAATCCGGGAACTAATTTTTTTACCCCATCATGAACATCTAGAACAAACTAAAAGCCACAACTTCAGCTGGGGTCAGCTAGAAGCTATGAGAATCGAAAGATGAAACCTAAGAGCTAAAAGCACAAACTAAAATGAAACTATCAAAACCAAGCAAAGGGAAAAGCGAAATTACGGTGAGCATTGAAGTAGCTTTGATCTGCTTTATCAACAACGGAAGTGTGGCTGTTCTTATCAATAACGTGGTCACAGCAATCGAAGCCCACCTACAACATCAACAAAAAAAACATTTCTTTAAAAAAAATTGAATTTTGCCCTAATTTGAAAAAATGGAAAGGGTTTAGGGTGTTGAGCTTGAACTGACCAGCCAAGACCAGTGTAAACATGAACAGCGTCGATCACGTGCTGCAGGATCGCGACGGGGAAGAACGAATCCGCCGCGGCAACCGCCACCTCGCTCGCCGCCGGCGCCGCCCCTGCCACGTCCGCAGCGGCCTGGACGACTGTGTCGTCCATGAGAACATTGGCGATGTCCCTCACGATCTCGATGTTATCCGAATCCCCGCCTCCGGCGGAGGCGGCTTCGGTGGAGATGTAACGCAAGGAAGGGGAGAGGCCTAGGTTCCCGGAGCCAAACCAATGGGCGGTGCTCCTGAAGATACCCGACGCCGTGGGGGCCACGGGATGAGAGCGGTTGGCTAGGGGAGAGTAGTCGCGATGACGTGGCGGTTTGTCGGGATAGGAATCATCGTCGCGGTTGTGGAGAGCGTAGGCGTACGACGGGTGGTGGCGCCGTTTAAGGAGGGTGGATCTCGTGGACAGTATTCGTAAGTACTGAGCCATTTCTTGAGAGGAGAAAATGCTTCGAATAAAAAAAAAAAGAATTTCTGAAGCTAAACGGTGCGTATTGAGAACGAACCAATTGGAGATAGAAAGCAGACCTTTTCTTGTGCTTAGGCCTTAGAGAAAGAGAGAAGAGTTTGGGAGGGTTTATTCCTTTTCCGGACGCGAGTGCTTCCCGGAGAAGATGGTTCGGTTGGGCCGCGAAGGGGAGAAGTTCGAGACTTGGAAAGTGTTGGTCAATGTATCCGAGCTGAACTTCTCTGGGTCTGTCATATCAGGCCCAATATCTCACTCTAGGTGTCAAGATTTTAAAAAATGCGGTCTCACCGAATCGGGCATAAATCTAGGTCATTTCGGGGTAAAAAATAGTGTTCGGGCTGATCGGACGAAATCCGATCGAACCGGACAATTCACCAAAAAATCCGATCTGACTAAACGGTTCGTACAATATAATGCAAGGTTCTCGACCAAATAATATATATATATATATATATATATATATATAATGCAAAGTCCAAACCATATTCTTTTCACACGTCCGGTAAAAATGCATATTAAACCGCAAACTTGACACAAGTCGCATATTGCTACTCGTTGCGTATTGCGCAATTGACAAAATATTAATTACAATAGATTTTTGTATTCTAATTAATTTGAGCTCAAACTAGTAAACACATTTTGTGCAAATACCATGTAATATCAACAAAGAACTAACAAAAATAACAACGAGAATTTGTGGAGATGATGAAGGAGTTAGATTTTATTATGAATAAAATAGAATCCAGCATATTCTAAGTATAAAAAACGCAACAAAAAAAAAAAAGAAATACATGTTTCTTATTTGATCCGATGACTTTTCTGTATGAATATAGTAAAATCCAACAACAGACATCCAAGTCACCGGACCGGCCCAAAATGATTATATTATCACCTATTTAATATGTATGATATAACATATTTATATATATATATATAAACACGGCATTAATAATGCCAAAAAACCTGGCGTCCACTGAAAATGACATTAATCATATATGTCGTTTTCAACGATGACAATTATTCGCCTAACCCTATCGCGTCAACGACGAAGAGTGCACCGATGGCGAGGACGACAAGGACAGCGACGAAGCCGGCGTAAAACTCCGAGAAGACAGCTCCGGCGAGTTACGACAAAGCGGGCAAGTCCCATTAAGCCTAAGCCACTCGTCGATGCACTCGACGTGGAAGAAGTGGTCGCACTCGGGGATCGTCCTCAAGGTTTCCTTGGGCTTGTACTCGCAAAGACATATAGGGCAAGTTGTGTCGTCGGTCGGCTTCGGCAGCCGCTTGCTTTCGCCAAGTAGGGTTTTTGGGTAAGAATCTATGGTCGGTGCGTCGAGCCCCGACACCGATACCGACCGTTGCGGCGTCCTGATGGAGGCGGTGAAGGCGGCTGCGTCGGGTTGTCGTCGGCCGCGCCAGACGGAGAATTTGAGTCTACCGGTTAAGCAACATATGATGATACCGATGATTAGTACAAGTCCTGGTATTCCGACACTCATTGATATAGCGTACTTTGCTCTTCCCGATAGACCTAATTATAAGTAGCATGCAGATTAATATCAGAATAAATCCATAGAAAAAAAAAAGGTCAGTGAATTAATATCAAATTTTACGAAACGAAAATGTGCTCTCTAGATTTGGATTCTACTAGTTGGACCACTAATCTGTAACTTTTCTAAATAATTTTATCATTAGTTATATATCTGTAATATTGTTTTTCCTAAATATACTCTATTATGGTTAGAAAGTGTATCATTAATTGTTATAAGTATTAAATTCTTTTTGCAGTCACTTAATCAAACAAAAATAAGAGAAAATAATTTACAATACTTTGGCCACTTCGCGGTCAAAGACGTCGATTACCAGTCCAACTTCTCTTCGTATTTTGGTATAAAAGCAAAACTAGGTTGAACGGTTGAAATGAGAATTTTTTTGTTTCGCTAAAAATTGTGGGAGAAATTGTTTCCTCAATTTAGATTCTGAGGAACTTTCTAGGAGTCACTTTGCTATGCAAACTAGGTTGCCTTTGATTTTCATACAGAGAAAATGGTCGACAGTTTTGACTACTACGAGCTTCTCTAGGATTGTTTGCGTGTTAGTCAGTAGTCAGTCATGAAAGGTAAAATAGTTAGTTGTTTTCTTTTAATTATAATAGGAATCAATCTTCTTTCCATCTTACAATTGACCTCTATCCTCCGGTTGCCAATTATTTTCTTTTAATAAATTGATTTGTATTGGTAAGCAAAAATTTATGGACAAAAGTTCACTGGGTTTACAAAGTCAGGAAAAGACTTGATTAGTAATTATATGATTTTTATGGCACAGAAACGAATATTATAAGAATTAGAGTTCAATGCATTTCGCTACTTTAGACTGCATTTGTTAAACTCAATTGGTCTTCTATTTTTAAAATTTATTCGTTCTACTAGGATTTCTCTTAATTTCCATCGAGTAAGGGAGAGTTTAGAATGTAATGTCATTTTATCCTCCCGCCGCTCTCAGACCAGGAAGATTTTTTGGCATGATCTCAAACCAAGCAAATGACAGCAACTTCCCACTGCATTGTTGCCTTCAACAAGCAATTGAGCCACGCCATCGACTACCAAACTCATTGACTTTACCACATAATCCTCATTCAATCATACATCTTACATTTTAAATTGAAAAACCGTTAAAATTTGGTCTCAAAAATTTTTAGAACCATTTGAATTCTCTGCCACTCAAAAGAAAATTATGAGGTCATGTTTGACTTCCAAGACATGTTTGACTCTAACTAACACCATTCAATATTCTCCACTCCAAAATTCAACTCTAACTAATATATTCAAATTTTAACCCTCTCAACTGAGGCTTAGTAGGTAGAATAGCAATGGATGCTATATTTTTTAAATGGTCAGAGGTTCAAACCCTATTGCAGGAAACACAGTCCAAAGTCGTTTAAAGTTCTGAAAATTTAGCCTCAATAAACTATTAAAAATTCAAAAAATAAAATAAAATTCCAGCCCTCTGTATTTGTTTTTATCTCTTTCTTCCTCGCAAAATCTAAGCTGAGGTCACCCATTTGTTTATCAAGATGTTCAAACTTACTCTTAAAGAGTCTGGACATACACGTAACCCACCATCTCTCGGAGGATCACGCCTGCTCCTAAGAACCAAATTCGATTTCTGGAAAATCGAAACTAAACTTATTAAGCTAATTATATTTATTCTAGAAAAACGAAAAATAAATGATCACGACTGGTTCATACTTCATAATCCAACCCTTTCTCTTCTTTTTGTTGTTATTAAGGAAATTCATAGCCTAGCTTAACCTTTTTGCTCCCGGTATTACCTCGTCATGAAAAGGATGCATAAAGCAGATATTTCTAACTAATTTATTTACTTTTACGCGGTCGGAGAAAATTCTCTAAACATGTATCCCCTAATATGGTAAATGAATATTCAATTTTAAGGTTTTTATCAGTATACTAAATACAAGTATGATCTTCCAAAGGTAACAAAATTTTCTCAAAACATATTTTATTTTTTATTCTTATGATTCGAATTCGAAATCAAAATATTTTTATTAAGTTAAAAAAATTTACATGAATTTATTTAACTATTTATTTGGTCAGATAGTACTAAATTGAGTGAACTTTGAATTTTCAATTCACATATTTGCACGTTTTCAACAACATGGCTAACCCAAGGCCATGGCGATGCTTCAATTTGCAACAAACAAATTATACAAACAACGTAGATTGAGATTTGATCACGTCGAGTTGAAACGTAACTAATGGAAAATATATCATTGCAAAGCTACCCTTAAAAAAAATTCGTGATAAAAATATAGAAATGTATTAACATATATACGTACCATTGGAAGGCAAATTGGAGCAGGCAACACCAAGTCCAGAATCTCCACTACTCCCATCGGCGAACCCGCAAGTCCCGCCGCGACTCTCGCAGTCCCCACAGTCCGGATCGCTCCAGACAAGCCTCGTGTCGGCGTCGGACCACAGCGGCCACGGCACGGCAACCACGAACGAGCCCAAACTGTTATTGCAAGACACCAGATCCCCGATCAGCTCGGTCAGCCGGATGGTCGGGAGAGCAACCACGGTGTAGTTTCGAGTGCTAAGACATTCAACAGGCCTTACATAACCCGACCGGAAGTCAGAGAAGTTGGTGGGGCACTTGAGGAACGTGTAGGAGCGGTAGGACTGGGAGGCGACGAAGGGAGTCCCGGCGAGGGTGAAGTTATTGGCGATGAAGCGGGCGGGGAGGCAGCCGGTTGGGTCTTCGATGTAGACGGCTTGTGACTCGTAGTCGATGCTCTCGACGACGAAGTCGCCGGAGCGTGGGAGGGTGAGGATGGTCTGGGCGAGGTGGTTGCATTTGAGGGTGAAGTTGGGGTATGAGTTTTGTGGGTTTAGGCCGAAGGGGAACCGGATGATCGGGCTCCCCGGTTCGGAGCTGCACGTGACGGAGGAGTCCGGCTTGGAGGCTGAGGGTTGGGTGAGGGTGGCGAAGAGAAAGGAGAGGTGAAGGAGGAGGAGGTAATAGTGAAGGGCCATTCTTTTGACCGGTGTTAGTGTGGTGGTTTATAACTTTATTGTGTGTATATATATATATATATATATATATATATATATATATATATATATGGGAGATGTAATGGTTAATACTTAATACTTAATATGCGTGTGATATTATTTGAGGTTGGTTTTTTCTCTCTATTTGTTAGGGTTTATTCCTGTATTTAGGGACTTTTTGCCAATGCTTGAATTCAAGAATTATTTAAAAGAAAAGTATCACTTAAATCAATCTTAGTAAAGCTATGCTAAAATTTTATTGTTCATATTGAATTATTTGATGATTAGAATGTTTCAGCCAATCGTTGAGGGGAATGCGAATTGATGGACCTACTATTGGTCAATGAGTATATTAGCTAATTATGGAATAAATATAACCGCAATTGACAGTCTTGTATGACAGTTAATAGGTATCAATTGAAAAAAGTATTAGAAGGACAAGTTGGTCAAAGTTTTAATAATGCAATTAAATTCTTCTACTAAGATTTTAAGTTAATATTTACGAATAAAAGATTCACTTAGAGATATTATTAAAACAAAACTTGGACAATACAATTAGATAAATGCAAGTACTGATAAATTTCGTAGAATAGGACCCATGACTAACTCTTATGGCCTTCATACTCGGCAAGAAATCAAAATCCATTTGTTTCATTTCCACAATATTCAGAGCTAATACTTTGACATGTTCAAACTTCACTAGCTAGCTTTTATAATCTTTTTGTTTTCTTCCCTATAGCTATAATGCATCGGTCGGTGCCTGCCTTATCAACTCGAATCTATTTTATAATTTTTTGGTACTGCATAAAGACAAATTCGCGTTGAGACGAACGTAACGCTGTAGTTTTCGACTATATAATAATAACAATAATTCATGCCTACAATTCAACAATTGGAATGAGATATGGACGATCCTTCTCGCCAAAACACTATCAATGTTTCTAAAAATGCGGTACGACTAATAAAATCTCGACCCAATAATTATAGCAGTTCTTTTCTATCTCAAAATTTGAAAGTATCAACAGTCAACATAATTGGATCCATCAGTTCACTTGGCCAAACAGATCACTCTAGATCCAATTAAAAATATATTTGTTCAATTTTTAAAATATTTTTTAGATTAAGGTGATTAAAAT
Organism: Hypericum perforatum; assembly: GCA_012979155.1. Taxonomy (NCBI): domain Eukaryota; kingdom Viridiplantae; phylum Streptophyta; class Magnoliopsida; order Malpighiales; family Hypericaceae; genus Hypericum; species Hypericum perforatum. The sequence continues at coordinate 43,737 of SOPF01028275.1, read as the reverse complement.
GAAATGTAGATACATGTAAATGATAAATTTTGTAATGTAATTAGAAAGTTATTGGATATTTTACTAATAAATTTTATAAATTATAAATTATTACATATGGCCCCATCGGGTTTGGGGTATTTAACGCTCGCCCCCTACTTTTCTAAAATTGATTAAAAAACCTTTCCTGTATGGCAAAATTATACGAATCAGCCCCTTATACTAGAATTGGAGATTTTCTCCAACGAGGAGGCACGGATATTTTTGTCATTTCCCGTGCCTCCTCGCCGGAGAAAATCTTCGATTCCGGCATGAGGGGATGATTCGTACAATTTCGCCATACAGGAAGGGTTTTTTAATCGATTTTAGAAAAAAAGGGGGACGAGCATTAAATACCCCAAACCCGAGGGGGCCAGATGTAATTTATCCTAAATTATTTCAAACATTTTTGTCGGACCTGGATTCGGAGAAAGAAATTTATTCACTCTTCTGTCAAATACTGAAAACAGCTCCCCATAAGGATATAGCTTTCAATGGGTTTTTTTTCCTACTGTTCATAAAAAATATCTAAAATGGTATCCAGAAAAAAAATAGTCAAAATGGTATCCAAGTCATTTTTCTCATACCAAATGATGGATTAGTTTTCCGGCCAAACCAGATTACGGATTTTTAATCTGTTTTAACCAGAAAATAGTTTAAAAACCTATCATCCGTTGACGGATTAAAATCCGTAATACCAAAAAAGAAATTAAAAAAAACCTTCATCCGGTTACCGTATTACAGGTTTTTTATCCATTTTTTGATTTCATCAAATAGATCTCAAAAAGTTATGCGGATTCAAAAAATAATTTCTCGAATTGAACATCCGAGCACCAAGATGTTGCTCTTCCAAATTTTTTTTACATAATCTATCAATTTGAATTTTTTGAATTTTTCAAATTTTTATAAATTCGAAAAAATTACAAAAATAATAAAAAGACGGAAAAAATTTGTCTTTTGTTCGGACCGGACAATCTAGACACCATTTTGAAAAATTTAGTTTTTTTGGTAATTTGAAAAAAGAACTTGTGTATTTGGAAAAAATATAATTAGTTTTCTCGTGTCTTATTTTTTGTATTAATTTTTAAATTCAAAAAAAAAAATCAAAAGATGGTTAAATTTTCTAGAGTCTTTTATTGTAATTTTTATAAAGTTTAGAAAAATTCAAAAAATTAAAATTGAGTGATTATGTAAAAAAACTTTGAAGAACCATATCTTTGTGTCCGGATGTTTGATTCGAGAATTTTTTTTAATCTTTATAACTTTTTTAGATCTATTTCATGAAATTAAAAAAGGTAAAAAAATCTGTAATACGGTCACCGGATGACGGGTTTTTTTTACCCTTTTTTGGTATTATGAATTTTTAATCCGTCAACCGAATAACATGTTTTTAACCCATTTTTAGGTTCGCCGGAAAAAAATCTGTCATTTGGTATGAGAATAATGATGGGGACACCATTTTGACAAATGTTTTTCTGGGTACCATTTTGGATATTTTTGGTGAACAATAGCACCAAACAAAAAAATCCCTTTCAATGAGTCTTTTCTAAAGGATAAAAAATAGTGAAAATGTGGTGGTACTGTGCAAGAGCAGTGAAAATTCATATGAAAAATTTATGGTTTCATGTAGACCAGATAGCCTCTTTTAACATAACGGAAACCTGATCGTGCAATATTTTTATTTGAGTTAATACAATACTCTACTTATATTAATCGGATACAACGCAGAGGAGAAAACAAGGCTTAGAAATCCAACCAATTCCTTGCATTTCCTATGCATGTAGTAGCAAAAAAAGGCTCTATTTTGCTTCTTCTATTTTCGGAGGGATCGCTGCTTCTTTTGGGAAAATGATAACATAAAAAAATTAAACTATAATTTAAAATTCGTCAATTGAGTCAACTCTTTTCAATCAAAATTGTTTATAATTAAAATTACTTAAAATCTCGGACAATTCTTTTAATCATGCACATCAAAATGAAGTTGTTTTTAAATGATATGACTTACACATCGACTTTCCATCCTACTTGCAAAAATGGTGGCCAAACCCAAAATATTAAAACAACCATTGATTTAATTATAATTGTTCAATAGAACTCAATTTTATATTCGAAAAACTCTGATGTTCCTTCGGCTTGTTGTCCTTCTTCTTGGGTAGACCTTTATTTGGGCTTCTTTCTGCCAACAGACAACCGACTACGAGTTTTTCCCTCTCAAGGTGAAGATACGGACTTGTATAACTGGTGAAGTAATGACTTCCTTGTCTTAAGAGTTAGATGTAGGTTAATGTTAATCTCAAGAGTTAGATTTTTTACCTTGCAAAAAAGAGTTAAAATTTTCATCTTGATTTATATAACTAGTTAACTAGTGTTTACTCAATCCTAAAAGTTAGACTGAGAAAACACTGACTTATATAACTAGTGGATTCATGTCTTCTCTGTTTTAAGAGATATTTAATCTCAAGTAGTATATGATATTTCTTCTGCTTTTCTACTCATTAACTTGCTTCCTAGTTCATAATTTTCAAAAAGTGCTTGTAGCTCTAGAGAGCTTTGTATTCTTTGTGCGTCGCTTGCATAATTTAGTAATCAGTTAATGGAATAATCTTCAACCTTTGGAGTTCCAAGCATATTCTGGAACTATGTCTACATTCTTTTTCGATTTCTTTTTTCTTAGGCAAAGTACATGTTGTCTTTGTCGATCAAAAGAGAGATAGTGAATGGGGAGGGAGGGAACAAGACTTAAGCGGTATTCGCAGAGGACCCGAATAAACATATGATCAGTAGGTTAGGCCAACAGGGAGAGGAGGAGGAGGGTGAAGGAAGACATAAAAGAAAATTAGTGTTTTTGAATATAAAATTGAGAGTTTTTAATTCGATATAAATAAACTAGTGATTATTTTGGTATTTGGTCAATTTTATACAAGCATGATGACAAATTTGAGATGATATGTATCGTTAAAAGGCACACATATGATCTAGAAATTTGTCCGAGATTTTTAAAAAAAAATTTGATTAATAAATGTTTGACTCAACTAACACAATATTAAATTGAAAAAATGTTTAACCCTCAAGTTTTTAATAGAATTACACCTTAATTAATAAAAAAAGAACAGATGAAAAGAGTGGATGAATTCGAACTACCTTTCATACATTCTAATCGTAGTTTCAGCAAGCCAACCCTATATCCACCAATTTTTAGTGGACATTGTAAAATTAATAAAATTTTAATTATTGACTATATCGAATTAAGTTGTACAAAGATTATTGTTAAATTTACTACAAATCCCAACTACCAATGTGATAGAGCTTACAGAGTTGGAGGGAAGCAACTAACCACTCAAAAAATTTGATTACAAACGATAGAGCCAGAGAAACCAAAAGGTGGCGGGAAAAATATCAATAAAGTGATCCTCGTACCAATCCACAAAAATAGGCCCAAAAAAAAAAAGAGATATTAAACAAGGAGGAAAAGAAAAATCACAAATCCACCCAAAAAGAGCAATTCAAATTCCCAAATAATCTCTTCCTCTCTATTTCTCTCTAATCCGTCTCTAGGTCACTTGCTAGTGGAGATTCTCTGGTCTCACTACACCTGTTTCCGGTACACAAGCATTCCCAAACCCCACCTTTTTGTTTCTTCTAATTTCTGGTGTTCTAATTTGGGGGTTAGGGTTTATTTTTCCCAAATGGGGGAATCGAGAAAAAAAGGTTTTCCCCCAAATTAGAAGCTTTAATTTCCTCCAGTCTTTGCAAAGTTCAATCATTTTCCTGTTATTTGGATTGTTTAAGCTTAAAAATTCGTTCTTTAGGAGGTTAGCGACTTGCTTTTGTTAAACTAAATGGATTAGGTTCTGGGTTTAATTGTGTTTAGGAAATGGCTGATGCTTTTGAGGATGAGGCAGAGCCCGCTGTAACCATCGACGAGTACTTCGACAACGTCGAAGCCGAGGAGTTGGTAAGAGAATCTCCATCCCTCTGTACGTTGATGAGAATTATTTTCGGGCTGGGTGTAGTTGAGTGGTAGCTTGTGTTTTTAAGTCGCTTGTACTAATCTTGGTTCGAACATGATATAACCTTTAAATGGTTGAATCTATGAGGTAGAAGTAACAAGGAATGTGGTTTTGGGTTTCATTTATCTGCCTTCCACTGTCCTAGTTTGCCCACAATCTTTCTTTTCTTGTGTTCAAACAGAACCTCCCATTTACAAATTAGGAAGTTAAAATAGTTACCTTTTACTTTGGGGGAATGAAGTGGAGTCTCTTTTTTCTCTGATTATGGTTAGTATCTTCAGTGAGTACATGGCACTGATACATCTTTGGATTCATATTGTTTTATATTGAAGGAAGCGGATTTAGTTTTGGGTGGAGATGAAGGCAAGGTGTGCACTTATGACATGGGCTACATGAAGAGACAAGCTATCTTCTCATGCCTGACATGTACTCCTGACGGCAATGCAGGAGTCTGCACTGCTTGCAGCTTGTCTTGCCATGATGGACACGAGGTATTTCTTTAACTATAAGCTTTCTGAGGAGGGCTAGTCGTTGATCAGCTGTGCATCCAATAAGAATTCCATGGTTCTCGTCTGAATGATTGACATTATTCAGTGTCAATCCAAATGGTTAAGGCGAGTTAGTTGGATCTATTATAGAAATCAAAGTGTTCATCCAATCAATTCAACTTAGATGTTTTGGTTGTATGTTGAGATTCTCCATGGTGTTAGAACTAGCTCGATGACTTTGCCTGTCATGGTCCCCTTCCGAAGCACAAGGTAGAATTGAGCTTGTGCAAATTTTAGCTCAGACCCCTTTTCTTAGGGGCATGTTGGGGCTGCCCCCCAAGGTTTGGTGGAATTATTTTAGCAGGACCTCCAGTGCTGTGGTTTGTAGAGTTGAGTCCGGAAACCTATCAGTTTATAAGCCTTCATTCCAAGGCACATGTTTTGCTGTTCCACATGGTTAAGTAGAGTTAGCTGTGACCGGTGTATCAATCAACAAGCTCTATTAACTCATTGCTCACATTTTAAGTTGGATATGAAATCTTTAGGTGTAAACAAAAGTTTGACTGTGGGGTCATTATTGCCTCATGAACCCTTGTTTTGTAGTACAAGGTAGTTGGCTAAAGTTCAAGAATCGTCCTAGATTACTTGATTGCAACCAAAGGTTAAATTTTCAAAGACATCACCTTCATTCAGTCTTATGGAGAAAATTTCATTAAGGTTAGGTATGATTGATGATGGACTCTCTTTGATATTAGATGGCTAATAATGTGCCAAGTATCATTGAAAATGCTTTCTGTCTCATATTTGTAAAATCTTCTATTTACCAAAGGTTAGATTCATATGTGACTTTAAACACACCATCTCACTTTGATTTATTTCTCTGATCGTGGAAACCTGAATTTCTATAGACGCTCAATTCATTTGCACCTTGATCTTATTTACTAATTCATTTTTCAATCAGACAGCCAAACGTTAAAACAAGAGGTATTTAACCCAATTTTCAATTGGTACCACACTCTTTAGTATTCATGATAGGTAACATCATTCTCAAGAGAAAGGATAGGTAAAATATAAAAAACCAGTAACTGATAATCATGAATTTAATGAGATTGGTAATTTGCTTGAGCGATGAACGAGTTCTTATCTCTTCCAAATGTTTGCAGAGCTGTCTATGTTTTCTTGTATCAGGTGATTACTCCCGACCTTTTTTTTATAATTAAGAAAAAAATATACCATCAAAGTTCCTAGGAGGTCTACCCTTCTTCACCAATTTATGCAGGTCTACACAAAATCTATAACTATCAAAAGGCTATGTGGTGCCAGCCTCAACTAAATTCACAACTCTGTCTTCTACTTTCACATGATTGGCATATGTTGTTTAATTTAAGAACTCAAATGATTAAGTTCCATAAAAGTTTCTAACTGTGCTTTTATCACATCCACATGTTCTTGATTTTAAGTTGCTACAATACAGATTGTGGAATTGTGGACCAAGAGAAACTTTAGGTGTGATTGCGGAAATTCAAAGTTCGGGGAGTTCTTCTGCAAGATTTTCCCCAACAAAGATGTGGAAAATGTTGAGAATTCGTATAACCATAACTTCAAAGGTTTGTATTGCACTTGCGGACGGCCATATCCTGATCCGGATGTTGAAGACCAGGAAGAGATGATACAATGCATTATGTGTGAGGACTGGTTTCACGAGAAGCATATAGGTCTGGAATCTCCAAACGAGGTCAGTATACTGCAGTCTGTCCTACCGATTTCAATTGTTTGTCATATGATCTTATCATGAGAAATTTGCTGAAATGAGAATCGTGTATATGGAACCAATTTTAGTGTTGTAAGATAGGTTAGAACTGTTGCGTGTTTGAAAATATTATCTTCAATGGAATATATCCTTCTCCCATTAGCAGATTCCAATAGACGAAGAAGGAGAACCTGCATACGAAGATTTTATATGCAAGGCATGCTCTGGAGTTTGCTCCTTTCTGAGACTCTATCCCAAAAAAATATGGGCAACAACCAGTCAGAGCAGTGACGTTGCGGGTAAAGATAAGGGTGTGCTACAAGAAGGTCCATCAGTTCTTGTATCCGAGGATGCTGAGGACAGTATTTGTTTGGACAAAGAGCATCTGATGCCTAATGCTCATTGTCAATCTCTGAGTGGCGTCACCACATTTGCTAATGGAGAGAGTTCGGGAAGCAAAATAAGAACGGATGACGGGATGACAAGTGCTAATTCTGATGACACTACATGTGTTCTAGGAGGAGCTGATGCTGTGAACGTGGTACCTCCATCAGAGGATAAACCGATGTTTCTCTCCAAAGGCTGGAGGGAGTTTCTCTGCAGATGCGGTAAATGTGTGGATATGTACAGCACCAAACATATAAGTTATCTTCTTATTAAGGAGGACTCGATAGCCGAGTATGAGAATATGGCGAAGAAGAAGAGGGAAGAAAAATTGCATCAAGACGGGGATGAGTCAAGCTTCCTGGATAAACTAGGACATGTGGAGAAGATGGAGGTGCTGCATGGCATTGCGGATCTTAAAGATGAGTTCCGGTCTTTTCTGGTACGGGCGAACCATACTTCTGTAGTTTCATCCGGTAACTAATGCATCTACATCATCTAAACACTAAAGCTGTGTTCTATATGCAGGAGTCGTCTGATCCATCAAAGACGATCACAGCATCTGATGTCCATAAGATGTTCGAAAACCTCGCTAAGAAGCGGCAGCGGTTGCAATGAGCTTCAAATCATCAGACCCATTTACTCGGTATGAACTGTCGTGCCCTTTGCTTCGTAGCTGGATTACGTTCGTGTTTATCTGGGTTTGTAGAGTCCCTGTTCTTGAGAGTGCTTGGTCAATGCAGGTGGCCCTTTAAACTGTAGGTCCTTTAACAAGTTAATTGTCATGTGTTTCTAGAGTCGTTACTTTAGTACTTCTATTTTCAATCTCTAATAGAATATGAGGTTCTGGATTCTTCCTCTACGGTTTGTTTCTTTTACCTAAATTTGGTAGCTTGGTCGGGTTTCCACCGAGATCGTTGAAAAATTTTCAACTATTTATTGCGAGATCTCAACTGCTTCCCTTTTCTAAGTATAATTCGCTACTGAATTTCTTGAATGTCTGATGATTCAACAGGCATGTTTGTCTCGTAACGTGGTTATAAAATGTTCAACTATTATAAAGAGAATTCTGATTTAACCAGTGGACTCGAGTGACGTCCTGAAACTTAGTTCTGTTAGAAAAAGTTTTAATGTATTTTGTGGTCTGATATTACTTAAAACTGAATTAATCTATATGGAGGTTAGGTGATTTTGTCCTCCTTTCTAATTTGATCCAGTTTGATTATGAAATGAAATATATTCGGCATGCAGATATCAATTACATACCTTGTTGGATAATATTTCAAATGTGAATGAATAACGCCACTGGCTTTTTTATTTCACTTGATTAATAATAGGGAGGAGTGAGGTTTTGAACGCCACCGTCTTTATCTGGTCGTTAGTATTTCCATGCCTATTTGAAATTTTAGTATTCACTCAAATTCCTCAATTTTTCCGTCAGTTTTTTTTAATTATAAAAAGACAATTAAGAAAGGGATGACATGCGAAAGAATTAATAAACGAGAGCGCTTATTTCAATTAGTATTTTGTTGTTCTACGTAGTTTCAAAAAATATAAAATAAAAAAGAGGAGCAACACAAATCAATATCAAACCACAACACTTTTTTTGAATCTTCCTATAATTTGGATCTTAATACCAAGAGATGAACTTTTGCATAATCCACTAACCTCTACAAGCTGCATAAATGAGAGAATTCTCGTCTACACCTCCGGGAATTGGATTAATCTTCCTATACGCCCAAACCAAAACACTTTAACCACAATTTACCGTATCTTTTTGAAAAACATGTAAATTTACACCATAATTTTGTCAAAGGTTTCAACCATTGACATGCTAAAGTACCCTTTTCGCACCTGTTTACCATATAAAATTAAACCTTCTTCTACGTTTACACTTTTGCCTTTGACTGCATACCATACCCAAACTTTCAATTGGGATTGTTACTTGGTCAAGAATTGGTAAATTCAAGTGAAGATGGTCCCCATAATTTGAAAGAGAATTTAATCTCCAAGTCTTAATGGTACTGGCCAATGATCAATGACTAATTCTTACAAAGATCATTCTATACCAGACGAAAATATTTAGACTATTAATTTTTTAATAAAATCAAGAAGACAAAATAAAATTGTCCCTAAACAAAATCCAAATAATTAGATACAGCAATAATAGTTGGACCATCAATGATATTAAAGAAAAATAACATGTGGCCCCGGTGCCTTGTGGTCGATGTCACTTATTTTGTAAATGGACCTGTGGACCATATGTAGTTGAATTTTATGCGTTAAGGAGCGTTGCAAAGACTGAGTCATGAAAGAATTTATTAAGTTTGTTAGTACCATGTCACTGCTGATCACACCATGACTTTTCATGTTTCCAAACATATATTTTATGCTTTCATAATTTGATTATTATTTTCCAGAATTCAAAATAACCAAATATATGTGTTTAAGGATTTGAAAACAAATTAGCATCTTTGTAAACAACTAAACATGAAAAGAGAGTTTTGCAACTAAATTCTGAAAAGTAAATGAATTCCTTAATACATGAGACAAGGACAACGTAATATTTCAGGAAAATGGAATTAGCAGCATCAGTAGAATATCCGCACCTCAAACAAAAACTAAAACAATGTTAGACTCTGAAATTAGTACTCGTAAATAGGGGTGAACAAAATATCGGATATCTGTTGTCCGAATTTGAATTCGAACATTTTTTCGGATTCGAATAATTTTGAGTTCGGATTCATATTATCCGAACTTTTAAAGTCGGATACGTATTCAGATTCAGATATTAAAAAAATTGGTTCAGATATCTGAACTATCTGATTTTAGTTAACTTATCAAAATAAACTATAGTTAGAAGATATGAACTTGGGTTGAGCTTCACGTATTTTCATAATTGAGTTTTATTTTCTTAACCTACATATCTCTTTTTCACCAAAATTTTTTTTACATATTTTTTAATTTTTTTTCTTCCTCTCCAACTTTTCTTTCAGATAGTTCATATTATTCGAATCCGAATTTGAAAAAAGTTTGGATATTCGGATTCGAATAATTCATTATTCTGATTCGGATTCGAATAGTAAAATATATGATTCATATAGTTCGAATAAATTGGAATTCGAATAATCCAAATACTCATCCTGGAATTCGAATAATCCAAATGCTCATCCTTACTCATAAACATAGCAGAAGTCGACGGCTAACTAGTGTTTGTTGAATGGATCAATGCCTCATTTATTTCTCTGAAATTTGACAGAAACTTGCCGCGTTGCATTGAATTCCCATAAAAGATTGATTATGAAATAATCTCAACTGTACAACCGCGAAATTATTTGCATCAACATATGGGCGAAGACTTCCGAGCAATATCGTGTCCTGTGCATGGAAACAGCTGCACCAATCGGCAATTAGAAAATAAAATTCTCATTACATGGAATCTCGATGTAAAATAAAAATAATTGAGAATCTCATATCGTTTATTTATACATATAGAAAATGTACTTACATAAATATAATTTTCTCTGATACCTCAAACAAAATTTATTTTGTCAAAAATTGCAAAAAAACACTGACTTTTGCAATGAGTGTCTAAATAAGGTCTTGTGAGAATAAAGATGAATACGCTCTTATATATTCTCTATGTGAAACTCAAGACCGTAATAACTGTGTATACATAAATTTTACATTTATAAATAAGTCTCAACGTGTTTTCTTATTTTTTCAAAGCTTGCACTAATAATTACTCATTTAATGAGCAATAAAAAATGGTCGTGTGAGAATAAAAATAAAAATAAATTTAGAATCTATGATGTTTCCCACTATAAATAGTCTCGTAGCTCACCTCCTTCGCACACACTACTCGAAACCACTCTTTCCAAAAGTAACCAAAAAAAAAAAAACCTGCCCTCCTAAAATTCTGCACTTCCAATTTAGTGACTATTACCCAATTTGTCCTACTCCCCTTGACACATGGGAAACTGCATAAGTCCAAACATCCAAAACCAACCTGAAGTGGTCGTGGACAACGAGAAGCCAAAGGAAGAACAGAGTGAGAAGTACGAGAAAGGAAGCTTTAAGGTGAAGATAGTGCTTACAAGACAGGAGCTGGATGGGTTAATGTACCAGCTAAAGATAGGAGGCAGGAAGCTGGAAGATGTCTTGAGAGAGATTGAGAGAGGGAGACAGAAAACTAACTCTTGGACACCCTCTTTGGATAGTATCTTGGAGTCATCTGAAGGGCTTGATCTAGATTGATGGACTTTTTGGAAGAATTTTGTTTATAGATAGGATATACCATATATAAATGCTTGTGATTGAACTTTTTGCAATTTTGTGGTGGTTTTGTTTTGAAGGATATGATCTTAATAAAGCATATATTTATAGATTACTATAACCCAGTCTCATTTTCTTAAAATTTTCTGAATAGATCAAGATGTCTTTCAATTTGTTCCCTAAAAAAAGAATTTTTTCCAATTTTTTAGATAATTTTTTATACAGTTTAAGCATTTGAACCTTACATTCTAAATTAAATTCTTCTTTCCACCTTTTACCGAGCTTGAATTCGGTCCTTCTTGAATATTCGGAATATAGTTTCTTAAGGATGCCTAATGAACGTCACAGGGATGGAAGGTCTTTAATTTAAATTTAAAGATATTTTTGGCATTTCAAAAAAGTTCGGGAAAAGTGACAAGAATATAGTTTAGAGACTAAACCGTTAATTGTAAAAATATCAGGGACTCATCAAAACTGTCATATCCTAGACTCCTAGTTCATCAATTTGTTCAAACAAGAAAACCTATAACTATTTTAGTCTCTATAAAAATATTTATTAAAGTTCCAAAATAATTCCAAAAATTCGAGGACTTGGTTCCAAAAAAGCCTTAAAAAAGGGCCCTCAGGAACTTGATATATTTCGTTCCTCCGGGATGGGCCAGGCCCAACAACTTGAAAGCATCGGGATCCAATCTCGCTAACTAACATCTAAAAGCCTTCCAACCTTTCGTTGAATAAGCTTCTTGACCCGGAAACCAAACCACCCAATCCGGCCGCCGTTCTCGACCTTCGCCGCCGTCCGTTAGAAAAATTTCTTCCCGTTCCGTTTCTTTACCAAAATTACAAACGAGCCACCGCTTCCTAATCGCGACAGAGAGAGAGAGAGAGATGGCGGGAGAAGCGCAGGCTTTGAAGAGAATCCCTCGAATCAAATTCCCAAAGAGACATCCCGGTCCTTCTGGTCTAAACTCCTTCCCTCATTTTACCCTTTCATTAATTTTTCCTAATTAGAAAATTGTTTGAGATAATCCCGTGTTTAGAATTAATTATTCTTGATTGAATGATTTACAAAAATAAATAAATAAATAAATAAATCATCTCGTATTTGAAGCGGAACCTGTAGTAGGGTTTGGTGCCTTGAGATTTTTTTAGGGTATTGGTTTGCCTTGCAGGGTCCGGCAAGGAAGCTTCCGATGGTGGGAGTCCGAACCTGTCGTCGTTCTTTTCGGGCGCCAAGGCCACCACCGCCAGTGTTGGAGGCAAAGCCTCTCTCCAGCCGAAACGGACGCCTGTTTCCAGCGATGAGATCGAAGCGATCCTGGTACGTACTCGTGTTTTCCTTTCCCCATGCTTGGTCGTGTCATTTTCTTTTGGGTAGTTCGAAGATAGCGTGTTGTGCAATGTGGTTTTAATGGCAAGTGCGCGGAACAAATGGTGTTGGAGACGGCGTAGAGCAGTTGATTAAGCTAGTTTTGGAAACAATCAAGTGTTCTAACGTTTAAAATTCGGATTAGAACACAACTATAGCAAGAAACTAGAACTGACTTGGAAATTGTCTGTTAAGATGCTTGATTCTTTTCTCTTGTTGGTGGCTGATATTCTTTATTTTCTGAACAAATCTGCAGTTGGGCGGGTGTATATAATGTCCTTGTGGAACCATCGTCGGAAAGGAAGTTCGAATGTGCTTGGGAAGTACTCTCATTTTTTTACATTTAACTCAACCTCTTTTTTTTCTTCCTAATATTGTTGCTATGATCGGGATTCTACACCATTGAGTGATTTGAGTCTGCACTCTGCGGTGATGAAATTCAGACAGCATACAGAAGCATTCTTTATTTATTTACGACAACATTTATTGGTCTTTGGAATTTTCCACAAATTACTGCCAAAGCAAATGATGTTAGCTAACTGCTTCAGGAGTTACAAAGTTGTTCATTCTTGTGGTTCTTGATTAAGAAAAGGTTCAAGTATAGCAGATTTGGGACTTTTCCCTGGAGGGCCCTTCTCTCTGCGTTCGAGCTCTTCAAGCCGAAAGGTTAACAGCTTATCCCAGTTCCCTCCTTCAAATAGCACTCCCGCCTTCCCGTCAGTGATTCGTTGAATAATGCCACAATACATGTAGAAAGGACTGTTGGGATTCTTCACGATGGCGATCATTCCGGGCATGAGCAGTGGCAATGTAGGCGGCTTCGGCTTCTTGGACGAGGTCGCCTCTGCCAGTAAATCATCTGCCCCTGCAGATGAGGGCTTCTTAGGCGGTGGGTTTTCCTGGATGAACTTCTGCAAACCTGCCTCTCCGCCAGGAAATCCGCCCGTCATCCCCATCATCTCTTTCCCAAAACCATCATCCGGTATGCCACTACCCGTCGGTGTACCGGGAGATTCTTCCTCTCCGGAAGTTGGTGCTACCTCAATACTCCTCTTAAGCTCTTGCTCCACGCCTTTCTCCCCGTTGCAGAGTCCCCTGCCTCCCAACAGCTGGAAAAGGTCGAACTTGGCACATGTTACTTTAAACTTAACCTGCCTGGGAACTGAAGAGTATGGTTTTTGGGAGAGTTTGGGGATGGATTGGCCATGAAAGTGGGATCTTTTGGGATTGCCCTGAAGCTGAAGAGCTTGGACTTGGGGAGCAATTGATGAAGCCATGGATTTTGCAAAAACTTGTTGCTGCAGAAGGAAAGAATAGGATTTGATCCTTCTAATGCTGGCCCCAGAAACACGATTTGCTTAGGATAGTGTTATCTTTCGTATCTGGATGTTGGGACCCTCGTCTCTTATCGAACATCAAATATCCAATTTATTGAAAGCCCCCTTTATCTTCAGTTTAAGTTGTATGAAGCTGTTGGATGGCGACTATAGGAAGCGATTTCGTAAAAAATTAGTATAATGGAATCTAAAATAGATGCAATTTTCTAAATAGGGAGTTTGTTCTCATTTACAAGACTCCAAGTTTTGTTGCTTTGAAATAAATTTTTTTTTTGTCAGAATTTGAACTAAATCTGATTCTTATACCACTTTGGAAAAAATAAGACTTGGTTTGGACTTTTGAATACAATTTGTGTAACGACAAAAAAATGTTATGATACATATGTGTAACCACAAAAATAATACAATTTTAATCTACAACTTTTCCTTGATTTTGTTTAGTTTGGAAGAGCGTGAGAGTCATTGTTAGGTCTAGTTGAAATTAACACCAAGTAAGTCAAATGATTTGTAACCTATTAGTAATAAGCATTGCGAAATTCAAGGTGATCAATGATCAAATCCTGTAATATTGTAAAAAGTTTCCATTTCAAAAAATAAATAAATAACTTAATATCTACCAAAAGTAAATAATACCATTAATTTAGAGGTGTATACCAATTTCCAGTTTCATCTTCCTGAAAAAAGAATCTGAATTGCTGGTGTTCCAAAAAGATTTGCTCACCCCTAATCGTAAGCTCAACCAAATGGCTACTAACAAAACATAAAATGATGAAACTCACTCCCATTGCTCAGTAAAACCAAATATAAAGAGAAACAAATTTAAGAAAAACGCAATTAAAGAGATGACCACTCTTATGCCTCCTCTCCAATCCCACGGATTTAGAAGCACTTCCTGTGCACGATGGATGGTCCGGACTCATCGTACTCCGCCTTGGCAATCCACATCTGCAATAATCCAATTCCAACACCAAACCAAACCATGTTATAATTTAAATCCTGTTGGTTGAATTAATGTATGAAATTGTCAATAAGGGTAAAATGATAAAGATTACATAAATTAACGGAAACTCAAAATTCAATTTTAAGCAAATGTAACTACTAGTGTAAAAATTTACCATTAAAAAACACATGAAATGTAAATAACACATAGTTGTGAAAGCAATTCTAGAATTCGAATTTCAGTGTTTTTCCGAAATATAACGAAATTTAAGAGAAAAAATTACATTATAAATTAGTGAGACAATGGTTTAGAAAGGGAGAACAGAGAGTACCTGCTGGAAAGTGCTGAGAGATGCCAAGATGGAGCCACCAATCCAAACACTGTACTTCCTCTCCGGCGGAGCCACCACCTTGATCTTCATGCTGCTCGGAGCCAATGCGGTTATCTCCTTGCTCATCCGATCAGCAATTCCGGCGAACATGGTGGTCCCGCCACTGAGGACGATGTTCCCGTACAAGTCCTTCCTGATATCCACGTCACACTTCATGATCGAGTTGTACGTGGTCTCGTGTATCCCTGCAGCTTCCATCCCGATCATGGATGGCTGGAACAGCACCTCCGGGCATCGGAACCTCTCCGCCCCGATCGTTATGACCTGCCCGTCGGGCAGCTCGTAGCTCTTCTCGACGGACGAGCTGGTCTTGGAGGTCTCCAGCTCTTGCTCGTAGTCCAGGGCGATGTAAGCCAGCTTCTCCTTCATGTCCCTCACGATTTCGCGCTCGGCCGAGGTGGTGAAGGAGTAGCCGCGCTCGGTCAGGATCTTCATGAGGGCGTCGGTCAGGTCGCGGCCGGCCAGGTCGAGACGGAGGATGGCGTGTGGGAGGGCGTAGCCCTCGTAGATGGGGACGGTGTGGCTGACACCATCACCGGAGTCGAGTACGATTCCTGCAGATTATTTCATGCAGCAATACCTTACCAATGTGTTTTATAAATACTTCAAAATACAATAGTTAAAACATGCAAAATACTTCAAATTGGTAGTGAATTGTAACAATGCAAGGTTACTTTTTGTTGTAACGAAATAAGGTGACAACAAGATTCAATGTCGCCGATTACGATTTTAGGAAAATTCTAAACCATAATCTAGTTGGGCCCGCTTAGACTTGCAATTTAATCGTTGATTAAATTTAAAATATGTTTGAAAATTTGAAATAACATTTTATGTTGAAAAAAAACTAAAAATCGGATTCGTATGAAATTACATAGGAATATAGTTCCAAAATGTGATGTCTGAAATTAAATTATTCATCTTATGAAGTCATAAAATACAATAAAATATTTGATAATTATATTTTCATTTATTTATTTTACTCATAAAATATGGATTTAGAAAAATTATAACTAATGACTATCCTAATTCTGAACATATATATTTTCATGTTAGATTTATCTCTGAAAGAGTATGCATGCAAGAGCAAAAGCAATAAAAGCTTCCCCAAAGTAAATCCAAAACGAGCTGAGATCCGATCAAACAGTATTGATCCTCCGTCCCGGTGACCGGAAAAGCTTACCGGTCGTACGCCCACTGGCGTAAAGCGAGAGCACAGCCTGGATGGCAACATACATGGCCGGAGCATTGAAGGTCTCGAACATGATCTGGGTCATCTTCTCACGATTGGCCTTGGGGTTGAGAGGCGCCTCCGTGAGGAGCACCGGGTGCTCCTCCGGGGCGACTCGGAGCTCGTTGTAGAATGTGTGATGCCAGATCTTCTCCATGTCGTCCCAGTTGCTCACGATACCGTGCTCGATGGGGTACTTGAGGGTCAATATACCACGCTTGGACTGAGCCTCGTCGCCAACGTACGCGTCCTTCTGGCCCATCCCCACCATCACGCCAGTGTGTCGGGGACGTCCTACGATGCTCGGGAACACTGCCCTCGGCGCATCATCGCCGGCGAACCCCGCCTACAATCACGAAACAGATGCATCAGAAGCGTAGTTTAGCCATGTAGCCTTCTGTAGCAATCCATGCAAATTGTCGTACATTATTATTATTTTTATGTTTTTTCGGTATTTTTTTATACGAATTATTTACCTTGACCATTCCTGTTCCATTGTCGCAGACGAGAGGCTGGACATCTTCACCATCGGCCATCTTCGATCAAGCTGCGAAGAACATACCCATTATATAATACTCGTAGATAAAAAATGTCTCAACAATTATAACGAAAATTACCCCCAAGAATTAAAAAAAAACATATTATCAAACTGAATATCCTCGATCGTGAGCTAACTACATCCATCAATAGGTTTGAGTCCGATTAACCAACCCATATTGCATTTGCAAGAAATTTTACCTGTGATTTCTTTGAGGAGAGAGGTGGGAAATGAAGCGATTTTCTCTTGTTCTTTAGGTGCCAGCCCTTTTAGTTTTGAAATAATTGCACAAGAATAGAGGAGAGAGAAAAACAGAGACACAAATGAGAGGTTTTCAATCGTTTTGTCCTAGACAAATGAAAGGTGTTATAAAAATAGATACGCGAGATTTGTGTTTGTGAGTTGAACTCGTTAAAGCTAAAATTGGAACCAATACTTGTTGACTTGATCCAAATAATGTGTTCTCTCTGTTTCTATTTACTGAACTTCAACACGTGTACTCAACGCGGCGGTCTTGGGGCACCAGAACAAAAATATTTTGATTTTCCTTGGAAAAGAGCTATTTTTCATAAGTAGATGCATTATTAGAAGTGTTAACAACTTGAAAAAAAAAACGATTAAAAAAAGTACCTCCAGAAACATTATGTTGTTTCTGTAGGTACCCTAAAAAATAGCAGCTCGTAACGCGGACCAGATATTCTCTTTGATCACTTCATCCGGAAGCCCAAGTCAATCCTCCAAAAAAAAAGAAGAAAAAACATGATTCTAATTTTACTACTTAAAATGAATTTTATTACTTTAATCTATTGGTAGGTAACTTTGAAAATATTATTTTAAGAGATAAACTTTATTAATAATTGAGGTAAAAAGATAATTCGAACTCTCGGGGTCGGTACGGTCCTCAAAACCCTGGAACACCAATAAATCCGTGACGTGGGAGTGAGGCGTAGTGTTTTAACAATATATAAGAACAAGTTCCTAAATTATTAACAATGGGGATGTAGCTCATATGGTAGAGCGCTCGCTTCGCATGCGAGAGGCACGGGGTTCGATTCCCCGCATCTCCATTTGTTTTTTTCACTTATATTCCCAAGGGTCAGCCGATCTAATTAGCTTAAACTATTAGTTAAATTGAATTTTTTTCCTTTCTCATTTTTAAGTAAATTTTTGGAATATATATAGGTTTATAGGTAAATAATTTATAAATTTTAAAAAATATATACAAAAATATCAAATTTCTGAACGAATCACTCAGTCTGACTAGATTTTTAGTACAAATTGTCTGGTCGGACCATAAATTGTTTGGTTCAACCGAACTTCATTTTTTAACATAAAAATAATCCACTCTGAAATCTGATTGTCGGTCCGACCGCAATTTTTTAAAACCTGATATTCCCCTTTTTTAACTTTTTTCTATTCATATGAAACGAGGACCTCACACTCCTAATCCACTCGCCTCTCTCTCTCATTTTCTCCGCGCCCATGCTAACTTCCCTCCATAATATAAATACATTTCAACTGAAAAATAAATAAATAAATAAATAAAAGAATGACACTCAACTTAGGCTGCTCCTCCCTCTCTCCACCTCACCTCCGCGCCCCAACCGCCGCCGCCTCCCCGAAGCCAAACGTCTTCCCTCTCCCAAAACACTCCCCGCCCTTCCCTGCCTCCCTCCTCAGACCTTCTCCTACTGCGCCGCCCTCCGCTTCCTCCTCCGATCACCACAACGACAACGACACCGCCTCCCCCGACCTCGTCGTGTCTGCCTCCGCAGCTCGGGACGCGGATGAGGCGCTTCGGATCATCATCGCTTCTTCGCACGGGACCGGTAGAGGCGGATCAGTTCCTGTTCACCTCTGCTGCTCCGTCATCTCCGCCGCTCTCGGTCGGAGCAACTCCGACCTCGCGTTCTCCATCTTCTCCGCCATGCGCGCCTCGTCTTTCGGCGAAGGTCTGCCTTTCTTCTTTTCCGGTTCCTGTTCCGCTTGGGATTTTTGCGTTGTTGTTGTTGATGATGATGATTTTGTGGTGAATGTACTGTAGGTGACAGCGAGAACGGGAGTTTGGTAGTGGAAGGGTGGAAGTGGCCGCGGCCGGATGTGGAAGTGTATGCTTGTTTGGTCCTGGGGCTTGCTGCCTCTTTGAAGGTCTCCGATGCTCTTAGGATGCTCGACTATGTGTGTCGTGTCGGTGAATCGCCTGGAGAGGAGGTACGCACTTTGAAATGAGTCGTTGGCAAGAGTAGTCCCCCTTTGCGTTTCATATGATCTGACTTTTTTGTGAACTATTCTGTTACAGGTGCTTTTTGGCAAGGTTGTGAGATGTCCGACCTGTTTGATAGCTGTTGCAGTGGCACAACCCCAGCAAGGTATCCAGGTGAAGTGCTCAATGCTTGTGCTGAATCTTTGCTGGTCAAATGCATATGCGTCATCGAAGTTGTTCTTTGAAAAAGATAACATTGCAGATGATGTGACTCATGCATTTACGTGATGATGATTGCAGATTGCGTCGTGTGCTAAGTGTCGCTACCAGTATGAGCTAGTTTCTGGGGATATCGCCAGCATCGATTCTGAGGAAATCAGGTTGGTTATGTGCTTTTTTCTTTGGAAGCCTACAAGCTTGTTTAGGATGTGCTTATAGCGAGTTCCATGTTTTTTTCTGCTTATATTTTGAATTTTCTCGGGCAGCGGTCTGTATACTTTTCAGACACCCTTACAAATAAGAACAGAATTAAGTACTCTAGAGTCTAGGTTCTTGAAGATTGAAATTTGGGGTTGCCAAGTGTCTTCATTGTGCATAATGTTGATAAGGGAATTCACATTTCCTAAGGAACTCCTCATGCCGAACGCAGCATGGATATCCCAGCATGGAAAAGAGGGCTAAGATTTCTGCAAATAATGAAGCAAAGCTTACCCGCAGCTGTTCATTCCGTTGTGGTACTGCCTGTTTCCTGTTTAAATTGCATCATGAATCTAATTTCAAAGTTCTGTACTTCTGTAACAGCTGTGATTCTGAGAGCTCTTGCCTCTCAAACTGTTTGGTCGGTCAGCTATTTGCAAGAGCTGGTATTATTTGGATAAATGATGGGGTCTTCTTATTTGACCATTAGATTGTTTTCGATGAACGAAATATGACTTCGAGTTAAGTTATCTACTTTTGATGAAACCGATATCTTGAAAGTTAAATGAAGCATTTGTGTCTTTTTTACTCTTCAGGTTCAAACTCCCTCTGGTTTGGCACGAACACACAGGTTTGCCACTGAAACAGTTGATCTTCCGGCACAGGAAGGAGAACGAGTTACCATTGCTTCAGCAGCACCATCTAGTGTTTACAGGAATATAGGCCCCTTAAGAGTCAATCCAAAGGCTGCTAACCGCTACCCTGGAGAGCCTATGTGCTTGACAAACCATAAAGACGGTCGAGAGTCTCTGTTGCTGAGGGCCCCGTCAAAAGATGAAAACCCTTTGTTACTAAACCCCTCTATCCTTATACCTCTTCTTGCTGCTCTGGCTGCCGGGGATGCAGCATCAGGTCTTATAGACCCAAGCTTACCTCAGTTCCTTTCAGCTGCTGCAATTGCTTCGATTGGTGTAGGAGCTACGGTCAATACTTTGGTTTTGCCCCAATTAAGTAAGGTTAGCCATTAGATTGTTCCGGTGCTGTTTTCTTTCCCTTATTATTGCTTGTGGTGTTCCTGTTGTCTTATCATTGTGGCATTCCCACCCTAAACGACTCCCAAAATCCTATTGTTTAAGTTACTACAAAGGTCTGCAGACGTGGTCAGTATAAAGCAGCAACTGCTATCTCAATATGATGTGATCCAGTCTCGCATCAGGACTCTTAAGGAAGCTTCTGAAAAAGAGGTAGGCTTTCAGTTGATTGGCACATGTCATTGCTCTTAGTATTTGGAGAGAGTATGTTTGACCATAGTAAGTATTACTATTAAATCCTGGCATCTGCAGTTGGGAACTCAAACTTCAGAATTTACATTTCCTAAAACCTGAGCCAAACTCTGCAATTTAACATACTATACTACTTTGGTGGACATCGTATCATATTGTTGAAATAAGTAAGAATTTTTACATATGTCGTCGAAGCATTTTGTTTGGGAATTTATTCAACATTTCTCTAGACCTGGATGTTTTGCAAACATAAATTTCATACTGGTAGGATATCCTATTTTGTCAACATGCAGCAGTGTATTGGTTGTTGGTTGCCTCAAATTGGTCTTAGTTGTTTTGCAGTGGGCCATATGCAGATTAAAATTCTCGTACTTTGTTATCATTATTTCCTTCTTTCCTGAGAAAGTAAAATTAAAGATTCATAAGAGCTCGAGTGATAAGTTGATTCTCAGATAACTTTTATCACGTAAAACACTTTTTGTCCCTGTTGGAGAAAGTTTAGTCGTTCTTATCTATTCATAGGCTCTATATCCTTCTAGTTTTAGGCACAAGATTATTTCTTGTATGCACATCAACTTTGGCTGGACGAGCTAATAGCTTTTGTATTTTACATTTCATAAGAAGAAGTTGATTGCATGTGTAGCTTTGGATGCTGGCTAGGATGTGCCAACTGGAGAATAAAATATTTGCAGTAGGAGAACCTTCGTATCGGTAAAATCTCTAGACATTAGTTGTGGCCTTTCCTTTCATTGTTCTGATCCGTAGATTGATGTCTGCCTCCTGCATACTTAACGTTCAGATGTCTATTTTCTATCTTGTCTCCCAGTTCTCGACGAACTAAAGTCAAGAGGGTCAGAGAAGGCTTGGAAAATTCCATCAAGGGTCGGATAGAACTGATTGATAGCTATGCAAGAGTATGAATTTTACTTGTGCTATAATCTCCATTCCCTTTGGTTATTCTTCACCTTCTTTGCACATGTGTGATATGTTATGACTGCTTTTCAGTTACCTGAATTAATTGGTTAAATCCATTGATTTATCAGATATCATCAATGATCGAAATTGAGGTAGAAATGGGTTCTGACGTTCTTGCTGCAGAAGCAGTGAGCAATGTGGTTTGTGTTCCTTGGTCTTTTTCATGTTCCACTACTTTCAACAGCTTCCCAATAAATAAGCTGTCACCTTAATTGTTATGCTATTTGCATTCACAAATCACGTTTTCGTGTGCAGGACAACATTGCTGAACAAATACAACAGGTTATGGAACTCGAGAATCTTGAGGAGGCATGTTTTAAGTCGCTGTTTCCTTTTAATTTCACTGCAATATTAAGACTTTAAGTTGAAGAAAGAAATCTGTCAAATGGGTTATAAGGAAATATATCATCTTACTCATGTTTCCTTTGACAATGTAGTTTTCGAGGATCATTGTTTGGTTTGGGCAGACTGGCGGTGACCCCTTATTCTCCTTCGTATTTGTTTTTCATGAATCCTACTTTTCTATCTTGTAGAGATGGAAAATGCAAGCTGAAGCCAATGATGAAGCTGAAAGACTCCTCTCTCAACCAGTGCCAACAGAAATGGTCTAGACCTTGTCTGGTGACGCAAAGCTGCTACCATCCTGTCAGCGTCATTCGCTCTGGATGTCACAGCTGAGGTTCCTGTGGTTGAGTAACCTGGATTCCATGGTCTTACCAGACTTTCAATCCAAGGCAAAGGGCAACTGAATACCGGGATGCTGGAAACTTCTGCCTATGCACGAGGAAGTCAAATTGGGCAAGCAAGAGTCTCCTGCATGGTCAGTGTATTCTCCGAGGAAATCACTTTTTCAACCCTGTAACATTGTAATATATTCCTTGTACAGATTGAAATTCGTTAATAGAAGTGTCAGCATTGTTTTGATTTGAGGTTGATGCGTTGTTTTGAGCCGAGCTGCAGAGTCCCCAGCATCTTCTTGGAAGCTGATTGACATATCCACTACCTTCAGTGGCCGACGAATTCCATTTGTTTCTAGGTGCCTTGTTCTGACTACCCGTGGAGGAGTTTCCCAAGCCAGCATCCCTGTGGTCATCGTCTGGGTAATAACCAGTTCCACGACCACTGCTATGGCCACGACCTCCACAAGAGCCGGAGTATCGAGTGCCAAAGTCAGCTTGAGGCGCATAAGATCAGTCTAAAGAGCAACCTTTTAACTGAACCTCCTCGCCAATTAACAAGTCATGGAGATCACAAGAGAGATTGGTACAGTGAGAGCTTCCTGGGCCCGAACAAGTTATTGGAAGAGGCGATACATAGGATCCAAGATGGCCAAATTACGCCCAGCATGTTGGTTGAACAATCCTTCGCTCGTGAAGGTATTACATACGTCAACAGAATCATTGTTCGTTGATAACCCACCGAGAGATGCATAGATGTTAATAATTTGGGAATGTGGCAAATACGAAGTAGATGGTTGAAGGGCAACCTTTTCTTAAAAAAATTTTAAAAATTTGAAGTACAAAAGAAAGTGTTCGACCATCCGAATGAGGAAATTTGTTTTTGATTTTGCATGATTTTTCAAATTATGCACGATGAACTCAAAATTTATTTAAAATAAAAATAATTTCTCATTTAGACACTTAGGGTCTGTTTGGTACGGCTGATGAAATTTAGCTGTTAGTTGTTGGCTATCAGCTGATCAGCTGTTGGCTGATAGTACTCGGCTGATAGTTGATATCCGATTTTTGCAAAAGTGTTTGGTAAATTAGCATTGGCTGTTGTTGTTGAGTTGTAAAATTACTTATAGGGGTAATTGATTAATAAACATCATTCTTTAATATTTAATATAATACATATTATTTATCTTTATGTTTTCGTCAATTAAAAAGTATCTCTCTTAATTTAATATTTAATATAGTACATATTATTTATTTTTATACTCCCGCCAATTAAAAGAGTGTCTCTCTTAATTTAATATTTAATATAGTAATATTTAGTATTTATTTCTATATTTTCACAAATAAAAAATTTTCCCTCTTAATTTAATATTTAATATAGTAATATTTAATATTTATCTCTATATTTTTGCCAATTAAAAAAAGTGTCCCTCTTAATTTAATATTTAATTAGAAATTATCTGGATTAAGGGCTATTTAGTAATTTGATATTGTAACAGTCATCAGCTAAATGTAACAGCTATAAACTCTAGTTGTTGGAAAAATTGGTTGTTGGGTTCCAACAGCCAATTTTTTTTAATTCACCAAACACCTAAAAATTGGCTGATAGATATCTATCAGCCAACCACTAATCTCTAACAGCCAAATCAAACACTCACTTAATGGGTCTTTGGTTTAGTGGAGATTAGTAATTAACTGATAAATATTTATCAGCTAATTTTTTAGTATTAAAAGCTGTTGAAATTCAAATACTAATTTTTTCAATAGGTTGAATTTATAGCTTATCAATTTAGTCGTTTGTTTTTATAATAAAAAATTATCAGAATGTCCTATTTTATAATTCATAAATTTTATGTTTCCAAATGAAAATTAATCACCGTAATTTCGATTACTAGCAAAATAGAAGAATCTTAAGGATCTCGATGAAGTGATTGGTGATTGAGGAGTAATATTTTTGTAACAACTTTTTTTTAACGTCTACCTGAATTTCAATAATGCGGTGGACTTAAAAGGCACAAAGAGATATTCAATCGATGACATTTGTCTTTAAGAAGTTGCATTGAACGTACATTTAGAATATGGAAAACAAAATAAAAAGTATTAAGGGTTATGCTATTGTTTTCTTATAAGGTTCAAAGAAATATAATAGTTGCAACGATGGTAATTCACAATTACATTTGAATGCAGACGTTTTTACTAAATTTGAGCAAAATTCAGATTTTCTATCTATTGATAAATTAGGTAGATAAGAGCATGCTGAAACAAATAATGAAAACATAGGAGATGGATTGAGCTTTATGAATTGGTTACAAGATGAGATTTGAGATGCATTAGTACAAAATAAGAGTTAATTTTATTGACAATAAGAATTAACTATTCTAATACCCTTATAAGTAATTTTATAATTCAACACTAACAACCATTTATACTTTATCAAATATTTTTTAGAAATCGAATATCAGATATCAGTTGAATACAATAACTGATAGTTGATTTGATAACACCTAAATTTGATCAGTTGTACCAAATATATCCTTAGTCAAGAGACTAACTTATTGCACTTCAAAATTTTTGACGAATTGTAAAAGCTTTCTTTTGCCACTTGGGCATCAATTTTTCCTCGTAACAAAAAAATTTTGCTATGGTGATTTTACATAAGCTCTTCTTCTTTGTTTTAAATATAGGTACTATATTAAATTCATATATAATTTCAAACAAATTTAAAAATGTTAAAATTAATTCTGAACCAATCAAAATAAGAATCTTTTAAAATATGAAAATACTTATAAATAATTTGATTACAAATACATGGAATTGCAAGTTACTTAAAATTTATAATGTAGGATATAAAGTTTAATGTTTAGGGTTAAGATTTATGGTTTACATTGAGTTACATAATTTTTGCCAAATTATATAATTATATTTATTACATATATAAATAAAATTATATAATTACATAATTTCATATTTTTTAAATTATATTCTATTAAAGGGAAAACTAGATGAAGTTTTTGAATTGCGTACTATTTAATTTGGATGTAAATAATGAGTTAGTTCCGATGTAGTTAATATGTTAATTAATCACCTGTTAACTAAATTTTGTGTTAATTTGGATGTGGCCAAATCAAGACCAAAACTTTATGCCCTAGCAATTATTTAATCATCAGTGTTTAATAGTTGTTTGGATTTCATCCATATTTAATTTGGATGCAGTTTAATGTTATGTGTTAATTTTATATAGATGATCCCACATCTCTAAAGTAATCAAGAAACTGAACTCCTCTACTGTTATTACATAGTATACCTTCACTTTTCTTTTCAACTCATGCAATGATGTCATGATCACATAGTATATAGTAAATTCTAAAAATGAAAGTTAATTTTTTAGATTATTGGATACAAATAATTTTATAAAATTATTTAAAACATAAAATATTTATTTGAACATAACAGTATAAAATAATATAAATTTAAAAATATTCTAAACTTAAAAAAATCAATTTTTTTTAAATCGAGTGGCAAAATGGAGGGGCATTTCCCCGCCAACACCATGTTAGCAGCACAAGAGGATCGCACAATCTTCCATGTGGGCCTAGTGGGTGGGGGGGGGGATCATATCTACAGTGGTGAACTTGCTTTTGCGTTTCTCTCTTGTCTACGTTAGATCGTGATCTCGAGCTTCAATTTTTTCTCACAACAAAGATCTTATTGCAATAACTCCACATTAGTTACACATCACCTCTGTCTTTTTAATACAGCTACTATATCAAACTCGTATATGATTTTAAACAAATTTAAAAGTATTGATTAAGTCTGAACTAACCAAAATAAACAAATTTGAAATACAAAATTATTTGAAATAATTTGAATAATAAATATGAGAAATTGCAATTTATGTAGTCAACTACAAAAATTGAAGAATTACATAAATAATAGCAAATTATATAATTAACTACACTAACTAAATTTTTTCAAATATACTTAATAAAGTTTTCTCTTAGAGCGATGTGAGTTTCTCTATATCGAACATCTGTTTTAGCCCTCATATAGTTTGCTAGGGATGAGATGGGTTGAGTAATTAAATCCATGTTAGCAATGCTGGTACTACTATTAAGGATGTCATTAAGAAAATTTTCCAATGAAAAACATGCCATATGCTTCTTGTTCATCCTCCATTATCATATTATGCAATATGATATGTGCTCTCATAACTTTTCTTCATACATCCTTCTTGATGTTCAGTAAATATCTTAAGTTTCAAGGTTGCTAGAGGTATAAACTTCATAAAGGTTGCCCATTGTGGATATATTTTGTTGAGATAATGTGACAACTATCTATATGTGTTGTTGAATACATCAAAAAAATATATAAGATATATCCAATACATTTATATCATTACATGTACCAAGTATTCTATAGAAGGCATGCAAGATCCATAAATCATATAAAGTAATTGCTTTAAAGATGATTGTTATCGTTCCATTTCTCCTAGCATATCGTCCAAATGATACAATAGTAAAATTTTGTCATATTTCATGTATACAATTTATGCTACCAATCATGCTTAGGAATCTGTATTGTTCTCAAACCCAGAGTAGTCTGGCTAGATCAGCTTCACTGTAGATACTCCATACAAAAATATCCAATTATGCCTTTTACGAACTTCTTTGAAGATTTCCTTGTTGTTACTTTAATCCTCAATTACTCATTTACTGAATTAGCTACTGTCTTATAGACGAGAAATATCATTGTTGTACATTTTTACCATTATCGACAATCCAAGTTTACCTTCAAGACTAAATGTCTTTGCCAAAATGTATGTCGTAACATATCATCATTATATGTTAAATGCTCGACAAAGTAGTTATTCACCAAGAGCTTATCACCAACTCCCCGATCCCTATTAATGGTATGCCTTAGACATGCCTTAGACAGGGAGCTGAGGGCTCTTACTCTGCATGATTGGCATACTTTTTCTTCTGGGGCAACCATAAAATGGGCAAAATCAACTTTGACATTGACTTAATAGTATTGCAAATAGTTTATCAAAATATTATTTGAATCAGAATCAGAATTATCTCTAATATTCGAGCTTAAACTTAAAGTAAAATAGTCTATCTCTGGTTAAAAAATAATAAAGATGATAATAAAAAGATGAGAAAATTACAAAAATATGGGAGCATCATCTGTGAATTGGTGAGAAAAAATAAAATGAGAATGACATCTATTTATAGAATTCTAAAATGATCTTTAATCACATAATTTTTTTGACTCAAGTTAAACTACATAAATGAAATTATTAAATTCTAATAATTTTACTAAATTATTGAAAAGATAAAACAATTGTTTGAATAAAACGTGCAAAATAATGCAATTTTTTTAAAAAATATTTAGTCTAAAAAAAATTTAAAAAACTTAAAAATCTGCATAACAAAAATAAACATATTGCCCAGTCACAATACACCACATGAGCAAATTGTTAGCATGGCACGAGTTTGTGTGGTAAGCTTCTAACACGCGACTCGTAGCACATGTCAAGGGTGTTAGAAAATTCACCAACACATGAATAAGATATAACGTATTTCGGCCTAAAACTTATGTTTGTGGTAAAAAAAGAACTGTTATTGATGAATGCGAATCATAAAGTCATACAAAATCCTAAGTAATATGTTTTTATAAAAACAAGTCTCAAACAAATTAGGGAAAACTATCATAGCAACACCCAATAGGCACTAGGATCCCAAATCGGCTTAACCCAAGTAGTCACTAGCCCTAATCTTCTTGCCACATCCCAATGACTTCCACCTTGATGCAAATCATCCCGTACTAAAAAATGAAACTCTACTTAAAGTTCAACAAACTCCACCTTAATAAAATTCTGTCCCATGAAAAACTATGAAAATTTGCAAAATAGATGTGACTATATCGAATCCTTCATAAACTATAGATAATAGCCATCATATCAATAATACTATCTCAACTATCTCATGTTCTTTTGTTTAATCACTTAGATTTAGCCCTAGGCTCAAGCTATTGAGCTCATTGGCCTATTTTTGTCTAATTTCAATTGAACCCTAACTAACAAGCTCACTTGCAGAAGGGACTTTACAACCAATAGACACTCTCTATTATCTGGTCAGCCTTATACTCCACAACCTTGAACTACTTTTTCATTGGATCATCTTACCTTAAACTAATGTTATTTGTCGTATCATACAATATATAACATTTTGTTTCACTTAGTAGAACCCTCAACATACTTCGAACATCATTGTTTAACCTTGAATGAGATACTTGATATGCATAATGTCACTAATGGCTTCACATGCTCAATGCTAAATCTACTTGTTATCTTTGACGTACACATCCTTTTAGCTAACCAAAGCAGAGCCTAGCTAACAAAGTTTCTCCAAGATAATGAACTTAATTTGGATATCACCTATATGAGTGATCTTGCAAGCAAAACCATCAACATAGTCACCATATCTGAATCAATAAACTCGTAGGTGTCAAACTACCCTATATTGGATGTCACATGAAAGGAATAAATGCTATAAAAAATTCAAGAATACGAATACTTTGGATCTAAAATAATAGAGGAAGTAACCAAATGACCTATCCAAATATGAGACTATATCATGGATGTCGATCCTCTCTTGCAGTCATAAGGTCTTCTTAGATAATTCTTCTTTATGTACCATTTTTCTTTGCAATTGAAGTAATTTCTCTTGAACCTCTTTAACCCCGACCAGGATCTTTTTCATCTTTTGCTCCTTGATCACCTTGGTTACTCCTTATAACCAGTATTTCTATTTGTTCATCTCTGGTTTTTCTCCTTTGATGAAATCCCTAAGAGAGCATTTGTGATATCCTCCAACTCTAGGAACTCTTTTCCTGATGTTGGTGTTGTAACTAAATTCCTGGTAAGGAAATTAGAAGCAATAATACTTTGTCTTCTTCCTCGAACTTTATGTCAACCTTTCTCAAGTTGCTAACAAGTTAACTAAATCATTGATATGTTTACTTAAACTCGAGTCTTCCTTCATCTTGAGCCCCTATAATCGTTGCTTAAGGTAAAGATTGTTTGACAAAGACTTAAAGATATACTTTCCCTCAAATTTCTTCCATATCTTAGCTAGTGACTCCTCATCTATTACGTCTTTTGTCAAATACAACCAAATTAGTGCTACTGCCATGACCTCTAATACCTTTTATTTTTTGTCTTTCATCTTCTCGAACTTCTTATCTGAGAGTGCGATGACTATCCCTTGTTTTACGAAGAGATCCTTGACACACATTTGCCATAATCTGAAATTTGACAAACCATCAAACTTCATAAGAGCAAACTTTGTGCCTTGATACACCATCCTACAACCTTTAAGCTCTGATACAAATTGTTAGGAAATTTACTAATAAGGGAACAAGATTGTGTAATAAATGCAGATAAAAGATATAATATGGTTTGTCCTAAAACTTACATCCACAGTGAGAAAGGATAATTTTTTAAAGGATGCAAGTCACAAAGCCATACAAAACTCTAAGTAACGTGTCTTTATATAATAGACAATACTTAAGATATAAGAAATGTCATCTAAGTCAAATTAAAAATCCGAAACGAGACCTAACAAATCTAGAAAAATTATCGCAACAACACTTAATGGGCCCTAAGGTCCCAAAATTAACTCGATAACAACGATCGCATGGTGGCCAACTAGCACTTCCACTTATCTCTTTGCCATACTCCAAGAAGGAAAGGAGCAGCCTCTTTGCCAATAAGAACATGCCATGTCATCAAGGTGGATCACACGATACCATATAGGT
The DNA here is from genome assembly GCA_012979155.1 of Hypericum perforatum. Classification (NCBI taxonomy): domain Eukaryota; kingdom Viridiplantae; phylum Streptophyta; class Magnoliopsida; order Malpighiales; family Hypericaceae; genus Hypericum; species Hypericum perforatum. Next base: position 13,633 of record SOPF01028275.1, on the reverse strand, counting down.
GGTCTTACGCATTTATAATTTTTTGTTTAAAATTTTAACCAAAAAAACCCTCTAGCTAGCTAGGTTGTGTACATTGTGCATGTGGAAAAGTGGAGGACAACTACTAACAAAAGCGCATAAATCCATTTTTCATATTTTATCTGAATTACGTAATCAGAAATTCCAAAAAAATTGGTTATTTTTCACTAACAAATTCATGGACAACCATTAAAATAAATTTTAGTGCATTCAATAAAATTTCCAATTTTATCATATTTAAATTAATATTTGTATGATTTTTAAATCAAGTTTGGAATAAAAAATGATAACTATTTTTCACTAATTTGGTGTTAGATATTACTTAATATTCAGCAAACTATTTTTATAACTACCCATCACTCCCCTAGGGACTTGGTTTGGTTATGTACATACATTTTGTGCAATACCATCGTGGACATTTAATGATTTTGCTTAATAAATTAAACTAGTTTTGTTCAGTCATGATCAATGATTTCATTTATGTATATTTGGATAATTTTACTCAAATAGTTTGCTTAGTTATGAATGATCAGTATTTAATAGTCGCAGATGTTCGAATGATTTGCGTTTATATGGTTGAATAATTTTACTTAGATGATTTAATTAATTATGTTTGAATAGTTAATTTACGTATGTTCAAATAATTCAAATAACTATAATGAAATGATTTCGTATCCAAGACGACTCTATAAAACATTTTTCATGACCAAATCTGACCCGTATCCAAAGAGAGAGTATAATCAGTGAGAGAGCCACCCTGAATAATCAAAGATAATTGCTCTAACTTAATTTTTAGGGAAAAGTACACTTAAGTACCATGTGGTTTACCTGATTCCAAAAAAAGATTATGTGCTTTTTTTATTACGGATTTAGTACTTTGTGGTTTCATTTCGGGGATAACTTCAGTCCCGGGCAGCATTTTAGGCTGATCGGAAGATGTCATCACCACATCATCGCCACGTCATCGACACATCATGGTCTTTTTTTGGAAACAAGTAAACCACAGGGTACTTACGTGTACTTTTTTCTAACAAATTTACCCCATTTTATCTTCAACCTCAAATATTTTTTCCGCGCATCTCGTCGAGCCCTTGCACTTCCTCCTCCGTTTTCCCTTCGTATTTCAAAATTATGAATCTTGAAACAACGCCAAAGCAATCCTAAAATGTCAGATTCTGAGGTAACCACTACAGGAGACGGTTAAGGTGCAGGCCAAATTGGCGGGTGCCAAGGAGGAGAGCAATGCTGATGTGGCAAGTTCTGAGGCATCCACGGCAGGGGAGGCTGCGACGCTAGAAGAGGCTTCTAGCCATGTGAAGCCCGAGGAGTGACGTGCACGTGTTTAAAGAAAAAGTACACATACGTACCATGTAGTTTACTTGTTTCTAAAAAAAGACCATGATGTGTTGGTGATGTGGCGATGACATCTGGCCGGTCATCCTAAAATGCTGCCCGAGACTGAAGTTGTCCCCGAAATAAAACCACAAGGTACTAAATTTGTAACAAAAAAAGCACATGGCATTTTTTGGAAACAGGTAAACCACAGGGTACTTAAGTGTACTTTCTCCTAATTTTTATGATCCGGTATATTTTTAATATATGTATTAACTAAAAATAGAAATTAATAACATTAAAAAGTAATTAATTTATAAATTAAATCAAATCTAAAAAAATTAATAATTGAGCTCAATATCTAAATTTGTTAACTCGTCCATGTGCTTGATCATAAGAAAATAGAAATATTTTGGTTCAGAGGACGCCAGGTGGCACTTAACGGGGACCGGGGCCCCTTCATAACAGAGCGATGTAATGATTTTTATTTTGATTTACGTACGGTAAGTCACATCAAGGCTTTGGAACGAAGACAACGCCTCGAATTAAGAGCGACGCCTCAACGATCATAGATAGGCCAACTTCCTTCAATTAGGAAAGGATGGACTTCCCATAACCACGCAAGCTCCCTGTGCGTTCAGACTTTTTTCTTCACCCTCTTGTATTATTTTTTTCCCAAATATTCGTCCAAGTTATTGGAAAAGTCGCTGAAGTTCATTATTTAAAAATTTTAGAAACTTAACAATATAAAATATTTGTTAAAATATTAAATATATTTCCAAATTCTATCCAACCTGGTAGTTGACATTATAATGATACAGTTCTTTGTTCTCTTATTGTTGTTATATGGTGTCGAACTCTTTTATTATGTGAATTTCAATATTTATGAGAGGATACAACAACCTCATTATTCATTACACCATTCTCTCTTTCTAAACGGCCATGAGCAAGGACGGCGGATTAAATCTTTTCTTTTCATAAGAAGGGATTGGGTTTAATTTCTGGGGTGGGTCAGAACAGATTAGATTATTTAGACTGCATTTTGATTTGCAGATAAACGTGCGTGTTATTTTAATGTATGATACTACATTTTAGAAAGATATAAGAGTGACGACAATCCCAAGTTATCGATAACGAAAGATACACATTTAATATTAGTTTTTTCAAGGAGTGAATTTTTTTTTTTTGTATGTTCGCGTTCAATGTACTTATGGAGAAGAGAATATATTAGTTTATACTGACGGCTTAAATTAATAATTTGGAACGATGTAGCCATTCCTTGTTTTACTCAGTACTTTAATAAAAATAATGAAAGTTTATTTTAGTACTATTTAGTCGATCTAGTAGTTTAAATCGCATAAAATGGATATTTATAAATTTGTTATCATTTAAAATCTCTTGCAACTATTTGAACATCCAAGACAAAATGACACTATTTTAGAGAATGAATTAATTACTTAATGTACAAATTAGTTTGTACGACAAGAAATTTGGATGGACCGCGTTGATATTTTCTTCACGAAATACCGAAATTTTCTTCATGCTATAGTGTCATGTGTATTTTTGCGAGAATGACATTTCTTCAATCAACCCTTGTGAATTTTTTCACTTTGGTCCCATTATTTTTGAATTTTTGCAAAAAACTTTAACATTTATATTTTTTTTTGTAATTTTATTTTTTACGACAATGACAATTGTAGTACGATAATGGCTCATATGAATTTTTTTCATTGTTATTTTGTGGTTTTTAGATATTTGCAAAAAAAAATGGTCCATACCATTTAAAAAAGAAATACTATTTCTAACTCAAACTCAACGGCACAGTTTTAGAGGTGATGTGACATATCAGTTTGTGCACAATTTTCCTGATTAGCTATCTTAAAAAATTGCAGTTTAGTCTCAATTGTTTAAATTGAACTTTTCCTAATAAAAGATTAGGTCGGTGCCATGTCGCTTTCAGCCAACAAAATATCATTATTTCCATTTCTGGTTTATTGACGTAACCAAGTTACTTTCTTGAAATGGGAAGTAAAAAAGTTAAAAAAACCAACAAAAACAAACATCTTGTCAAAGAAAGGAAAAAACTAGAAGACACAATTCAACCCTAATTAAGACACCCACCTAGAGCAGCTTTACTTCTCCATCCTATCACTTACCCCCGCGGCCCGGAGGCTGGACCTCTTCTCCAATTCTACTTCTGGGTCGGATCCAATGGGGCGAAAGAAGGTAGCGATGAAGCGGATCGAGGACAAGAGCAGCCGACAGGTGACCTTCTCGAAGCGGCGACAGGGATTGATCAAGAAGGCCCGCGAGCTCTCCATCCTTTGCGACGCCCATGTAGCCCTCATCGTCTTCTCCGGCGGGGGAAGGCTCTACGAGTTCTCCAGCTCCTCCAAGTAAGTGACCCTTCTTTGCTTTTCTGGGTCCTGCGTGTTGATTTTCTTTTGTGTTTATCGGATGGATGAATTGCCTGTTTGTTTCAAAGCTGCTGCTTGTTTATGTGCTTTGAGTTTCGAAAAAATATGACTTGATAATATTCGATAGCCGGCTATGATCCATAGCCGTCTTCCATTTTCTGGCTTGTTTCACCCGGGATTATGTTGGAAGGTTGAAGCTGGTTTGAAGACGGGGAATCATTGTTTATTCGTTGCTAGGTGCACACCAAGTATGAGCACGTGTTTTGAATGTTAGTGTAAACTAGTTTTGTTTTGTTCATTGCATGTCTGGTGGCAGTTCTATGTCACGTCAGATTATTGCTTTTTTTTCCTGGTGATTCAGTATTACAACAACTGGTTATTGGACTTTTGTCACAAGTTAGTTTGGAACGTAATTCTGAAGTAAAGCAGCGAAAGAAAATTAAGAACAAAATAAAATAATCACCGCATACGATTTTCATCTATGTATGCAAAGTTGTTTACGAGGACAAATACAACACAAATCAATGTTGGGTCGATAAACTTTAGAAATGGAAAATCTTGTTGAAAAAAATTGTTGTGGAAAAATATGCGAGAATGTCGAAAACAAACTTCATAACAAATTTCGTACCAAGAGTTATCGAATGAGAGATAAAGGAAAAATAAATATGTGGGCGAGAAGAGAAAAAAGAGAATAGAATTGGTAGGAAATAACATAATTCTAAGAAGAACAATAACTTTATTAAGATTGTAAAGGAGAACCGATGCGAGTAACGTGGACTCGGATAGGTTTTTTGTGTTGTTGAATAGATTTCATGTGTTGTGCGTGTTTTTACCTATCATGTACCCCTCTTTATAGAGAAATTGAGTCTCTCAAGTCTGACTAAATAAGATATCATTGGTCGTGTTCTAATTGAATAAGGTGTTGCAAAATCAACATAAATTCTAATTAACTTTCCTATTATAACATTGAACTTCAAGTTTTTTGCCATTAAGACATCGAATTACCTAGGATTTTTTGTTCTTTTCCAAATTCTTCATGAGAACCATCAAAACCGTGTTGGTCTACAAATTGCCGAGACATCTAATCCTATTTTGATACTCCCGAGTCTTGCAGATGACACAAATATAACTAGTTGTAAATCTAGCTCTTATTTTCTACACCAAGTAGCAAATATCGAGATAAACTGCGATTGCAAAGTCTAAATATTAGGGTAAAAAAAAGTAAAATACTCAAAAATAGAAAAATAAACTGAAATAAAGAGACCATCATGCTTAATATTTATAATTTAAAAATAATCGATTAAAAAATAACGTCTCATCAAAATGACTATTAACATCTCATCAAAATAACTATCAAGTTCTAACAGATCAGAATGTATCTTGTTTTGAAATACATATTTGTTGAACTCGAGAACAAAGTCTTCACTTAATAGAATCTTTGGTCAAATTTTTTTACTTTGATTCTTTTATCATTTTGACTTTGATTCTTGTTCGAGCAAACCATTTCATTTCTTGTAAAAACATATGTATCTTATTATTTTTAAATATCATGTGTGTTTCTCGAACTAAACAATATAAACGTCAAAGACCATTTTTAAAAAAGAACTTTAAAGCGCTAGATCTTTGTGTTTATGTCATTTTAACACACCACTTCAAGCAGATCTATTTAGTTCATTATTATAATGCAATGAACTCTTGCTTATCCACAAACAAGCAGAACAACCGCACTATCAAATAAGCCATCATCAATATACTATTCAGGATAATCCTTATGCCTAGTAAATTTCACAACTCAAGTCCATTCCATAAATAAGAGCAGTTCTCTATACGTTTAATCATTGAAAATGTAGTAAGGACCACTAAAGTTTCAACCTCAAGCGAGATAATTAAAGACACATGCACTTTATTTCTTTTACCTCATCCCAAACATTTTAAGTTGGCATAGTTTAACACTGCGTAGTTACATGACATTTGGGACTTCACATATCAAATATTGCGAGCCCTACAACCATCATCTAGCTACATTCTAGTCAAGTCAAAGGCGACATCCTCCACTTGTTTACCAATTTACTAACTTCTTACGAACTTTCATCGACATTCATCAACATAATTCTTTTCTTTTTCGTTCTTCCTTGCTTTCCATCTTTTCTTTACTTTCCACTTTTTTCAAGAAGACATGAAGTTATGTCACTCAGTTAGTGCACAAACTGGTAATACTCAAGAATTTAATGAACTCAACAACACTTACTTTATTCATCTCATTAAGAAGTTATATATGAGAGTTATAAGAAGAAGAAAGCTGAAAGGAACAAGCTGACAAGATAGCTAAAATATGCAACGACTCTAATCTCCATATAATCTGGAGAATTACAATAAAACTAAATGGTTCAAATTGATATAAATTCTGTTGGTGGTTCACTCGGAAGCTTGATCTTTTACTTTAGAATGATGGAGACAACCTTGACCCGTCGTTTGCGCCTTGTGCAAGAACCTTGGTGTTGGTTAACCTCGACCCGTTGCTTTAGTGAAATACGAACCCTGATCTTATGTGAATACATCACAAATGAAGATAGAATTTTCGTTTGATAAGTGAAAAGTCCTAACTAAGCAAACCAGCTCGCAAGAACAATAAAACTAGATGGTTCAAATTGATATGAATCCTGTTGGGTTCACCTAGAAGCTTGATCTTCTACTGTAGAATGGTGGAGACAAACTTGACCCGTCGTTTGCGCCTTGTGCAAGAATCTTGGTGTTGGTTAACCTCGACCCGTTGTTGTATTGAAATATAAACCCTAATCTTATGTGAATGCATCGCAAATGAAGATAGAATTTTTGTTTGATAAGTAAAAAGTCCTAACTAAGAAAACCAGTTCGTAAGAACACAAAAGAGTATCAAAACTCACGAAATTCTTTATGTTAAAATTCTATTGCTTATTATTGTAAAAGCCTCTTTAAATAAGCTCCAAAGCACAAATAGATTCTTAATCAAAACAGCTCCTAAAATGGAACAAGTTTCGCTGAAAAGGGCAACTAAAAAGGAAACAAATCAAAGTCTTTTAGGAAAGCTACAAATGTGTTGACATCCCTAAATAAGTCAAAAGTTGATGCAATATAATTTCTTTATCAAAATTGGCTTATTAAATAACTTCCTAAATAGCTTCAAAATCTCAAAAATAAAATCAGGAAGTAAATAATTTCTTAAACAGCCTTAATAACGTGTATAGACTTCTTATTAGCTCCTTGATCATTAATGGGCTTGCACAAATTGGCTTGAACCCAAATTTCTTGAATTAATTCATTGAACTCATCTTGAAAATTATTGGCTTTTACTATTGTGACTTGTCTAACTGGCCCTCAAACTAGTTGTGGATCTTATGGCTTAATGGTTGACGTGTTCACATCATTTTCCTCCTCTTGAAAAGGATTTGTTCTCAAAGCATCACCTACATCAAATGGGTTCAAGTCACAAACATTAAAAGCAACATTCACATTATACTCGCCATGTAAGTCAAGTTTGTTAGCATTATCATTGATGTATTCTAAAACTTGGAAGGGACCAAACCCTCACGGTAGCAACTTTGAACGTTATTGAACCAGAAAATGTTCCTTCCTTATGTTACCCAATCACTATGTTCAAAGACGACTTTGTGCCATCTTTTATTTGCTTGTCTTGAATAGTGCTTTGTTCGTCGTTCATGGTTCATCCTCGCCTTTTCATGCATCTGCTAGACAAATTCAGCCTTCTTTTTTCCATCTAAGTTAATATACTCAGCCGAACGCAAAGGTGATAAATCTAATGGAGTCAAATGATTAGATTCTCTTGTAGGTTTCATATGTGGCCAGTAGAAATTCTCAACATCTAAGTTATTTGCTACGACAAAAAATTATCTCAACATCTCGCTTCATTTGTGGCCAGTAGAAATTCTCTTGTAGGCTTGCTAAGTCTTTGCTATTCCAAAATGCCCTATTAGTCTGCCTCCGTGATTATACCAACAACTCTCTTATCGAATAATTATGTACATAAGTTTGTTTTCACGAAATAAATAACTCCTATTCCTAAGGAACATACTAGAAGCAACCTTCTCGGTTTCTCTAAACAACTCAATAACGTGTATGGGCTTCTTATTAGCTCCTTGATCATCAAACGGCTTGCACAAATTGGCTTGAACCAAAATTTCTTGAATTAATCCATTAAACTCAGTTTGAAACTTCTTGGCTCTTGCTCTTGTGACTAATCTAAGTGGAACTCGAACTAAATGTGAATCTTGTAGCTCAATGGTGGACATGTTCACGTCACAAACTAAACCTTAAACATAATTAAATGTTTAAGCTGGTTCTTAAGTGACTAAACACAAGTTGATCAACAGGATCAATAAGGATCATCGAGAACACTTAAAAATCTACAGAATAGCAAATTTGCCAGCTGATCTTCAAATACAAAAATGAATATGCAGAATTTGATTGAATTATGATGAACATCTCTATAAGATAGGACTTGTAATCACACAAGAAACCAATAAGCTCATAACTTACTTATTTAATTCAGCACTCCCCCTCATATTGGAGTTATACAAATTGTACAATCTTAACATGTAAGACAAGTATTGAAACTGCCTAAAATTAAGATCTTTAGTGAAGATGCCAACAGTTTGTTCATTGCTACATAGGTAGGGAGTAGCAATGTCCTTACTGGGACATTTTTCTCACATAGTGGCAATCTACTTCAATATGCTGAGTCTTTTCATAAAAGACAAAGAGTAGCAACGATGTATATAACATATTGATTGTCGCATAACATCAACATACGCTCTTTGTGAGGGAATCCAAGCTCAAAAACTATTTGTTTCAATCAGGCTAATGATGAGGACATTTTGCAACACTTGTTTTAATAAAGTGAAGTAGAGTGTCGAACCACGAGGAACTCTTTTGGTTAGCTCACTAGTCTAAGAGGATAGATGGGAGAGATTTGGTGTCTAGTGAACAAAACTTATAAGTAACCAGCTAAACTTAACATAACAAACGTAATCTAGCTAAAAATGGAAAGAGTGGGCATGATTTCCCTTGATAACCTAAATAACCGACTAGCACTGGGTTAACTAAGATCATGTTGTGGTCTAGGTGTTTTTAAAACAACTAACTATGCTCCCGCCATTAATTAGTCTAAATTGATTCTCAATTAGGCTTAGTTGAACTAATCACGCTCCCACAACAAATTAACCACCTAATCTAATTAATTACCAACTAAAACAACCACCTTTTCGACAACTAGTCCCCTATTGAGATCCCTCATCAATAGGTTACTAATTAACTAGTTAAATAGTCAAGGTGATTAATATTAATCAAGCTCTTAATCAAGGTAATAAATCAAGATTAAGTACTGAGCTTATTAATTTGTTCACAATGCTATGCATTTTCACCCTCTAAGCCATTGGCTAAGTAGATGTCATCAAGGCACCACACCCCTTAATCAACTACTCACACCAATCAATAAAATAACTCAACATATTTATTAAACAATATAAATAAAAGCATAAACATAAAAGAGAGATAGAGAAAGCTCAAGATGATCTTCAAGCTTCCAAAAGTTCTCTTTCGATTTCTCTACAAGTTTCTATAATAGAGAGAAGTGTTCTCATCTGTTGGTTTTTATACAATTTTTTTCACTACAGAAATTTCAAGTCTCAGCCACGCAATAAACTATTCAAAATCAAAATGGGCCTAAAACATGGATTCAAATTCTGCCCACTCGTCAGGAATTCTTGACATAATTGAATCACAACATTGAACTTGATTTTTCCTCCTTTTAGACTCCGAATTTGAAGAAGACCAAAGAGAAAAAGTTGTAGGCACGACTATCTTCTTTTCAGAACTACCTCACTCTCCTCTATCGAATTTTGGACAAGAAAGTAACCTACATTTGAGTTTCAAAGAGCCAATCTCGCCCATGTCTTCGAGGTCCTGATCATGCGCCATCCTTCATGGCCAATTTGATCGCCTTTGCCATGACCATAAGTGCACCAAAATCCTTATGTTGACTTCACAAAGTCTCCTAGCAATAAACACAAACAAAAAACAAAATTAAAATCACAAGATGTCAATAAAACAAACAATGCATAATATAAGACATTATATCAATGCATAAATAACAAAGACATTAAAAAGAAAGGAACATTGCCTTTAAAACATATACAAAATATGAGTGTTCCAACACTCATCAACTAACTTAGAAGATGTATGAGCCATAGTTCTGTAATCAGCTTCTATAGATGATCTAGAAACAACCAGTTATTTCTTTCTTTTCCAAGTAACAAGATTCCCTCTAACGAAAAGAGCGGTAACCACTTGTGGATCTACTATTAGGTGCACTACGATAGCTAACATTAGAGAAGGCAGAGATCTTCATGTGTCCAGCCTTTCTGATTATTAAACCCAAACCTGGACAAGACTTGAGGTAATGCAAGATCCTTTCAGCAATAAGAATATGACTTGTTATAGGCGTGTGCATGACTTGACTAATGAAGCTTACAACATAAGAAATTTCAGGTCTTGTAATGGTTAAATAGATCAACTTTCCAATAAGCCTCTGAAAGCTATGAATTTTGGTCAAAAGGTTGGCTTTAGTAAGACAGAGCTTAGTACTAAATTCAGTAGAAATTTTTGTTCTGGGTGATAGTTTGTTTAGCTCTTAGAGACCTTACCTCTTTATCTTGATTAGGATAATCATCAATTCTAGTAGTTTCCACAAGAAGGCTGCTTGAAGAGCTAGGATCATCTCTGTTCATCCTAAACTTTTCTCTTGGAACCTTAAAATACTTGCTATATACCAAGGGTAAGAAAGGAGTAATAGTTATCTTGTCACCTACATTTGCACCGAATTATGTGGGCTCTAATCTTCAGCTTGTTTGATGCAATTCTCCACAGTTGCTTGATCTACAAGTTGTGGCTCAGTAGCACAATTTTTTGCGCAAATATATTGGTAAGAGATTTTTACTCTATAGATGTCTTAAGTTTCATTTGTGTTCATCTCCCTTTGAAACTCATTAATAGGCTCCACAGACAGCTTTTGGACATAATATGCATATTTTTAACAAAAGTGACATCCCTAGTAAGAAATTTTTGTTTGGACTTAAGGTTGTAATACTTGTACCCTAGAGAAATACCCCAAGAAGATATACTTCTCAGTCTTTGGATCATGTTTTATCTCTCCTCGTACTATGAACAAAGCAAAACAAACACATCCAAATATTTTGAGATGATCAAGATTGATAGACCTTTGAAGAAGTACCTCAATAGGGGATTTAAACTTTCTAAGATCTTATTATAAGTTCTATTAAAAAGTTATATTAGAGAATTACAAGAAGAAGAAAGTTAAAAAGAACTAACTAACAAGATAGCTAAACTAAACTATAAATATAACTCAACATAACTCAATGTAGGGGTGACCATGAACTGAATTAGTTCGATTCACTTCGTCACAATTTCAATTCAAATTCAAACTGATTCAAACAAATCCTAATTTGAATTCGAATTCATCGAAAGATAAATTGAATATGAATTGATAAAATCATAATTTATTAATTTGTCGAATCATTCGCCAAATCAAATTTGTGATTTAATTTGACAAATAATTTGTCAAATTACATATACAAAAGGATGAAAAAATTCGAAAATAGCGAAAAATAAGTAGTCTGAATATCTACGTCGGATCCTAAGTGACTAAAAACAAGTTGATTAACAGGATCACCAAGAACACTTGCAAATCTACAACAATGCAGATTTGCCAGATCTTTAAACCCAGAAATGAATATGCAGAACATGATTGAGGATGTGTTAGTGTCCCACATCGAATGTTGCAAGTGGGATGGGTTGTTTTATAAGTAGAAAGAATGTTCTACTCACTACTTTAAAGTTTTGGGTATGATATGAAAATTACTATATGGTATCAAAACCAATTGCTCTAAGAGGCCCATGGCCCATATACTCGCTCAACCTCCGTTTGAAAGCATGAGAAAATAAAGGCCCGTGCAAACTTCAACCTAACATGCTTTGTTTGAGGGGACGTGTTGGAGAATGTCCCACATCGAAAGTTATAAGTGAAATAAGTTAGTTATCGAGTGAGAAGATCCACCTACTCACTACCTTAAGGTTTACGGTAGGATATGGAAATTCTTATAGAATGAACATCTTTGTAAGATAGTACCTGCAATCACACATAAGACAAATAAGCTCATAACTTACTTATTTAATTCAAAGTTAGTCCCCACGTAAATTAGCTAGAAATATGTTTGTCATACTTGTGGAATTCTGGTATTAAAAGCATGTTCGGTTGCATTCTCTCTATCTTCTATCCTTCTTGTACCTTCGTGCTTACTTAGTCCAATTACGAAGTTTTCAAAAGCGAGAATTACTTTTCGATATGAATTTTACCAGTTCCATGTTAATTTCATCTTAGCATTAATTTTCCTAGGGATTTTAAGTTGTTAATAGATCATAAGTTCTTTTTGTAGGTTAATAGACTTGACTCGATCACATAACACACTCCTAAATTCAGACCTATGCTCGATCACTATCTCAAAAGAAACAAAAATACCTACACATTGAATACTTTTTCCTCAACGTAGGGAACAAAACACGAAAACAAATAAAACACCAAGAATGGCATCACGATCACACAAGAAAGAAAGATGACTCGTATTGCCCCATCAATCGTGAGGCAGAGGAAGTGAGGGAGGATAAAATTTCACCGAGAAGCCATTTGGTAGTTCTATATGTTTTCAAAATTTGGCGACCACCAAGACTCTAGCGACCATGAGCTTCGCTGCAACTGGATTTCTTTCTGTTCTAGAAACCTCCTACAATGACCATCAAAACATAAATAAATTGGTATTAAAGTAAACACAAAAAGTATAAAGTAAATATTAAGCGTGTTAATTTAAAGTCATTGGCTTGACTCTACTCTCCTTTTCCACTACAATGGACGAATGGGACCATTAAATGCTTATAACTATATTGTACGGGCCTATGCAGAAAAAAAGTTATTATAGACACCACCATTACATAACTTGAGGAATGGACGTTCTAGACTTAGTGGGTAACTTATGTTGGCAACGTAGTCAACCACCATAAAGTCTACGGTTATGACAAACTTCTTGACGTTGATTAGCACATTCTCTAAGATTTTGTGTGGTCTCTTCATAGTGTGATCTGCAAGCTCAATTATTATGTGCGTACGTATGACAACCTCTAATTTATGTTCCTTGGAAGTAGCTAAATGCACAAGATTGACATTAATACCCAAATCACATAAGCATGGAAACTTAACACCGTAAATAGTATAAGAAATAATAAAAATGTCTTGATCTTTCAATTTTTGGTGATATGTCATTTCTGTCAAAGGAATCATCTTTTCATTGTTTTGCTTCTTCCTTGCAATGATTTGCTTGAGGAACTCAACATATTGTGGTTTTTTCTTTAACATCTCTAATGTCCTCTAAAGACTTCTCATCGATCATTTAGTTCTTCTTGACTTATTGAGGAGATGATGTTAAAGGAACTTAAGAGTTCTCCTTTTTAGTAATTTGAGTTGGTTCCTCCTTTTGAAAATGAGAAGTTGTCTAGTTGTGACTTTTTCTAGAGTTTCTAAAGGAATGAAGTTGGAGGGAGAAAATACGAAGGATGAATATCTGGTTCATCATCCTCGTCCACACTTCTTAATGTGATGTCTCTGTGTTGCTTGGCAAATCTTCTTTTGATATTTGAGAATTGGATTCAACCAAATCCCCAAGCTCTACATCTTTCTTGAATTGATTGGTTTACCCTTTGAGCAATGCCTACATATCTTGTTAGTGGATTCCAACATTATCAAT
>SOPF01028274.1:3322-30834 GCA_012979155.1 Hypericum perforatum | reverse complement strand
AAAAAAAAAAACAGAAAAGCATCAACCTTTGGGTCAGAGTTGCCTTTGGGATCATTGAAAGAACATCGAACAGAACATGGTTGTCTTGATCTAGTTGGAACTGGGCTTAGCCTTAGAAGCGAAGTGGGCGCGTGGGATTTGAGGAGAAGTGGGCGAGTGGGTTTTGGTTCAAGCGTCTTCTTGACATGGGAAGAGGAGATTGGGTAACTGGAGAGGGCGTAGAAGGATGCCTGAGCCACTACTGGACCCAAGATTGTTGAAACCATTTGAGTCGCTTCTTCGTGTTTGGAGGGGAAGAAGATAAGGTAGTTCCGGTTCGGTTCGATTAAACTGTAATAACAATTTTGCTATTATAATTTACATCTTTCCAATGTTTTGTTAGAGAAATTTGACAATTTAGTAAAATTTTGTCCCCATATTTTTTTTTTTGAAAAACAAAAAAATCATCTTTTAAGTCGAAATGGGCCTAAAACAGAACAATCCACGAATAGCGAAATTGTGTAGGAGCTGGGCTAATGTCCTGCTGGTTCCAAATGGCCCATTCGTCGAGAAATTTCAATAATTTTAAGGGAGGTCGTCAATTCTAATAAATTGTGACACCATAGTTATTAATTTGTAACAATTTATATATGTGAAAATAATAGATTTTCTATTTTCCCATGGTGGGGTGAAGTGACAATGTTGTGATATTCGCACCACTTTTCTTTTTAGCGTTGACACAAATATATGCATAAAAACGGTTGCAGACGCACCACCCTTACAAATTATTTTTTTCTAGTCGTTGGCCAGGTAAATAATCATGACCAATAGTTCTTTTTTTTTTAAGGATAAGACCAGTAATTCTTCTTATCTTAAATGCTGAAGTGGTATCCGGAAAAGTCTATGTTCATCGTATTGCATCTAAATACATTTTTTGTTGATTAATAAAATTCCGGTATATTCATTAGATGGATTAAGTCATATTCACGCCAGGCAATATATCTGGATTGTGATGAATCTCTTAGAGTATGTAAAATGAAGAATTAAAAACTCGAGATATATTATACTTATATTAAATTTAAATATGCAATATTATTATTAGTTAATCTAAATATTAATTATTTATACATCTTGCAATTTATTTATTTTTTGATAGAAATCTTGCAAATTCTTTGCTCTAATTATTGGACGGACACAATATTGGTGAGGAGAAACTCGCTCATAGAAACGGGAACACTCGAATTTGCAACAATACAATTGATCAAGATTAGAATCAATCCAGATTTCACGGATTACAATTTCCCAATAAAACTCAATACAGGTATTAGTGACTGATTAACCATAATCATATAATTCGATAACAAGCATTCCATGGGCTACCCATTTTTATCAGTTTATGGAAATACTAGGTGCTAACTTTAAAAGGCCTATAAACAATAACAAAATACAATTGAGGAGTTACCTGAAAAGGTCGCAATGTCTTGAGAGTGGGGATACATTTGTAGTTTGGTGAAATAAATATCTCCGATGATTTTTCTTGTTCCCACATTGTTAAATGAATATATCATAAACGGAATAATTTGTAGCTAGGGTTTTTGACCAGTAATAATTTAATGTTTGGACTAAGACCCTAGATCTTGTCCTTTTGTGCTGTGTGTCGGCTTTCATACCTTCCCCGCAATTGGGCCACCGACTTGACCTTTCCCCGCCGGTGCTATTTATATTTTTTTTCTATTAATAGACAATGATTTGCCAACCATAAATTTTCTAAAAAGATAATTTGATTGACAATAGAGGGAGCAAAATAAAACCAGCAGTATCTGTCTTGTATGGTCGCATCCAATTTTCATTAATTTATTCCAATTTTCAGTGTAGTATTTGATTGTTTAGCTTTCAGTGATCATTTAAAAAAAAAAAACGGAACAAGTATTTGTTGTTCATATTATCAGTACAATGAGAATAAAAATTTAAAATTTAACTGCCGAATTATTACTTATTCGTTTAGTTCTTGCATAACTAGGTAAGTTAACATTTCAGCAATTGAAGTCTTGGACAACGTGTTAAATTCAAGATCTTTTATACAAATTTTAAAATATGTATCTTATTGAAAATTATTGTTGTTGCAATGTGCATGTACGAGCAGCTTTCAAACCGAAGACATCGGGAAAATCACATCTAAATAAAGTTTGAGAAATCAATCAAAATTTAAAACCATCGTGCCTTCCTTGCATGAATGAGATATCTCACGTCGTGGAGTAGCCAGCGAGGCACTGATCATTAAAACGACCACATGCTGGTCGACATCTCAAACTACAGACCCAGTAAATAAAATTAATATTTCTTCCAATTTCTTTAAAATATCTAAGCTCGAATTGTTTCGTGCTTGCCAACGAGAAGCATCCGGTAGGGATATTAAAACTTGGCCAAAGATAAAATAAGGTGCTCCCAAAGTCAATGGACGAGGTAACGAGATTATAAGTCATGCATGTAATCCCTTAGTTTTGGAGTCAAGTAGAACTTTTTTTTTATTTTATCAAGGAGTTATGTTTTATCGAACTTTGTTCATGTAATCTCTAAGTTTTGTATTCCATTAGTGTGTTTTGCACATGAAATAATTTTTGTTAAAGGTTTTACTAGACGATTCTACCTGTGTTGCCCATGCACTGGATATTATTAGTCCTTTGAATGTCTAATCATAAATCGGTTAATTGGGTTCCGGTAACTAAACCCTTTCATATTTAGATATTTGTTTTTTGAAAGTAACATATACGTGTATCTATATATATTGATTAGAATAATAAAAGATTGAGTAAATTAAAATTACGAAGTGAGCTAGATTTTTAATATGACAATATTCATAAACTCGAATTTAAAAAATTTCATAATGAAAATTTCATCAATCGATCAAATAATTTTCTCGTTTGATATCGATCTAATTTGTAACGAACGATCTAATTTTGATTTGGCTTGTTAAATGTAGTTTGTGAATAATGTACACACGGTTTTGTTGTGCACCTAATTTGCACCGTTGAATTAATTGCACAAAGGATCTGGACTATAGTTCTAGAGAGTTTTTGGATCGTCGATCTTAAAAAATATTTATATGTAAAATTTATTATGTGCAGTCGATTCGACGATTACATATCACATTTATGTGTGTAATCTAACTTATTCGTATTGCGACCTTGGGGCTTGGCCGTTAATGCATCCCCACTCGGTTGGAGGCTGTCGGTGGCCCGATTAAGACCCGGAATCTCATGTAATTAAATCCATGCAAATAAAAAAATGTTTCTGATCAATTCAAGTTGTTTATTTTTTTCACCGCCCGTGACATAGCTATCTTCCAATCGTGACGTGACATGAATATTTGTTCGTAGCAATATATTTTATAAATTTTAGTTATATTACATATCTTGTTCAATAATAAAGAGATTCACATAAGGCAATATCCTAAATCTCAAGCATAATATTTGCCCATCCTTTATTTTTAAGAACGAGAGAAGTCACTTGCACGACGTCCAATATTAAGTACACCGTACACGACGTCGCACACTTTTATTTATTCGCAAATAATTCAAATATCTTTGAAAAGAGCATGTTCTAATCTTTTAGTTGACTGAGACTTTGTACTCCCTGAAATTAATTTTGAGACCCAAATAATTGTAGCGCACATCTCTTTTATTATCTTGGACAGAATTAAATAGAACACCCGATTCCGCCCTTATTTAAGATCTCATGTTCTAATGTGGGCAGGCCCATCATAATAATAACAATGATTACAATTCGTATAGACGCGTGGGAATTTAGCTCAAATTCAATTTATTTTTAACAAAAACAGAGTTTAGATTGATATAAAATTTGTCAAATTTCTCTGACAAATATTTAAGGTTTTGAAATTACAAACTATTATTTTTTTATAAGTGCTTATTGGTAGCTCACATTCAATTTTTTGGTAAAAAGATCACATTGGATTTCAACAAAGAAAATAGCAAATGTTTGTTTTGTCAATATATGAATAAATACATGAGCTAATGTTATTTGCTGTATCCACATTTTATCGAATTCCGAAATATATAATTTCCTGGCTTTTTATGGCAAAAGAAAATACTGGATCACAGCCCACTTCAATGACTTCATTAGCGCGTGGGTCCTGATCCCGCCGAGTTATTTTAACGCGTTATTATCAATATTTTATAATAAGGAGAAGCTGCAGCCTGCAAGTAGGAGCCAATAGCCACGACTATATGATTTAATGTGTTGGAATCAATATTTATTAAGAGATTGTTTTTAAGGGCTCACAAGTGAAATTGCCGGTTCCTTTGATTTATTA
The DNA here is from genome assembly GCA_012979155.1 of Hypericum perforatum. Classification (NCBI taxonomy): domain Eukaryota; kingdom Viridiplantae; phylum Streptophyta; class Magnoliopsida; order Malpighiales; family Hypericaceae; genus Hypericum; species Hypericum perforatum. Next base: position 26,525 of record SOPF01028274.1, on the reverse strand, counting down.
TTTATTTTCCATTAAACCTCTGAACTATGTCAATGGAGTATTTTATATTTTTATAGAAACATAATTTTTTTTATAAGTGAGAAACAGAAAAATTTAGCATTATCTGAAACATGCAAGCACAAAAAAGTTGCATCCCTATGTTGGGTGGGTAAAACAAGGATTCCTACCCGAGGGGTGGGAGTTTTTCAGTGGCAAAATTCAAATTAGGAAAGAAATGATTTTTCAAAGTTTACCAATATAAAAATATCACTAATACAATAAAACTTGAGAAGATTTATTGCAAATTGTTCAGATTGATATATTTGGAAGAAAAATGTGAACACGTAAAACGACGTCCCTCATCCTTAAAATAACCCAAAAAAGTACTCCATGTCTATCCCCAAAACAGGAAAACATTGTTTGTAACTTAAATTATTTTTTTGCAAAACCCATAGTTGTCTTCCCTTCCTAGGGTTTTTTCTCTGTCGCTAGAGCTTCCCTTCCTAGGGTTTTGTCATCGCTTCAACGCTCCACCACTTCATCGCCCCATCGCTTCATCGCTCCATCGCCTCATCGCTTCATCGCCTCATCAATCCACTTTCCTCACGGCTTGCGATTTCTCTGTCCCTTACTCTCGTTTTTTTCAGTTTTATTTATCCCTTTTGGTGTTTATTTATTACAAGACGGCTCCTTTACATATTCAGATCGGTTACTTTATTTTCTTTCTAGTAATAATTATGGCTTCTTCGTCTTTGAATTTACCATCTCCCAACGAAGATGTTTTGGATCTGACTTTTGTCTCTTCTTGCGAGGATCGATCAACGCCTTCACTCTCTTTGGTGGGCATTGTATGGATGGAAAAATTGGTTAACCATATGGCCTTCGTATCTGTTATGCAGGAGGTGTGGCATTCCAGGAATGAACTGACGATCACCAAGATAGGACGCAATCGCTTTAACTTCCGCTTTCAAGCTAGACGTGATTTAGACTGGGTTCTCAATAATCAACCTTGGCTTTTTGACAAGAATGTTCTTCTGCTTAGAGAGATAACTGATGAGATCCAACCGTCTGTGATTGAACTCTTTCATGTCCCCTTCTGGGTTCGTATTTATGACTTACCCATGGGCGGATATAACTTGGACAGTGCACGTGCCATTAGAAATTTATTGGGAACTTTTAAATCCATGGATATGTCTGAGGAATTACGGGGTAATTTCATGCGAATCCAGATTGATTTGGACGTCAGAGTTGCACTACTGAATACTAAGAAGATTCGTTTTGCTGGAGGAGTACTAGCCACAGTTTCCTTTAAGTACGAAAAGCTAATGTCCTTTTGCTACAGATGTGGTTGCCTTGGGCACATTGAGAAGACTTGCGATTTGGATAAAGAAGATACTTTTATTTCTCCGATGTCTGAAAGATTCGGTGATTGGATGCGAGCTCCTCCTTATAATCCCCGTCGCCCGAACAGACATTCTAAGGAACATCTATCTCCGTCTAGCATGCGATCTCATCTTGTTAGAGGATGTGAAAGAACAAAAACCATTCAGGAGATTCCGTTGACTCCAATCAATCCAAACACAGAAGGCCTTATTGAAGGATTACAAAATTCCCTATCAGTTGTTGGATTAAACCCAAACACGGCTCAAGTCAACATGAATTTATCGGGCCTGCTTGATGGTCAGCCTATGGAAATCAATACGACTCGACAGCACATTTCGGCTATCCGCCCTCCAATACCCCCTATTTTGCACCCTTTACTTCCTAACTTTGGCTTATCTCGATATCTACCGCCTCACCGTAGATTTCTTCTTTTGCAGGAACATATTTATGCCACTTCAAGTCAAGCAACAGAACTCAATGTCGAGATACTAAGTTCTGCCAATCATATCACGTTGCAAAATCAGCATGAAATTACAAATGAGGAGGTGAGAGAGCAATCGGTTATAACAGTGAACTCACCAAATGGCAAGGCGATCTCTATCAAAAATCGGAAACGACAAGCACAAAATCGGGACAATTCAAACCATGGAGATCAGCTAGAGGACTCTACAATTGGTGTTAAGAGAAAGAGCATTTTTGGGGATGATTTTGAGTATCACGCTAGCAAGCGACTACACGCTGTTTCGGATACTCTGACTTCCTCAACTTTTCAGACGGAGGCTGTTCGCCAGCCCCGTTAGATACAATGAATGCGCTATGGTGGAACTGCCGTGGGTTGGGGAGTCCCAGGGCAGTTTGTCAGCTTCGCAGACTGATCAGAGTCTGCTCTCCCCAACTCCTCTTCCTCTCTGAAACCAAGCTGAAAGAGATGGAGGCGGAGAATCTGAAGTGGAGGTTAGGTTTTGAGTACGGTATCTATGTTCCTTGTCAGGGTTCAGGTAGGTCACGAAGAGGTGGGCTTGTCCTCTTCTGGAGACGAGGTATGACTGTTAACCTTCTTTCCTATTCTTTTAATCACATAGATGTGGAAGTCGTAGATTTCTGTTCTTGGAGATTCACAGGTTTTTATGGATGGCCTAATGCGGAAGACAAACACTTGTCCTGGGGTCTATTACGCGAATTAAAACAGAGATCTACTCTTCCTTGGTTGTGCGGGGGAGATTTTAATGAGATCAAATCTTTGACTGAAAAAAGAGGTGGTAATCTTACCCCGCAAGGACGACTCGAAGCATTTCAAGAGACAATTCGGTTCTGTGGTTTTTCTGAAATCAAACATTCAGGTTTATGGTATACTTGGTCGAATGGCCGAATGGACGGTGATCAGATTGAGTGTAAACTGGATAGAGTACTTGCTTCGGCAGATTGGATTGAATTATTCCCACACTCAAATATTGAGGTTCGACTGCGCATTAGTTCAGATCATTCCCCATTATTTGGTAGAATTCGGATGGAGAGCTATAGTCCACTTCCTAGGCGCTTTCGTTTTGAACAAATATGGGAACGACACGAGGAAATCGAGACAGCAATTCAGGTCGGTTGGTGCAATTCTTCTAGCTCGGACGTGCGAACTAGGCTTATTTCCTGTGCTAAATATCTTGGAGATTGGGATAAGAATATTTTTGGGCATGTGCGTAAGAAAAAGGGTGATTTGGAGAGAAGTATCAAAATTCTACAAGAGCGACCATCAACTCCCAATAGGAACCGAGAGCTTGGAGAGTTACTTCGGGAACATGAAGAAGTTCTTTCACGTGAAGAGGTCTTATGGGCGCAAAGATCACGTGTGGATTGGCTAAAAGAGGGGGACCGGAACACCAAATTTTTCCATCAGAAGGCAAAGCACCGAGGCATTAGAAATCGAATCTTACAACTGGAGAACCAAGATGGTCAAATCATACAGGGTTGGTCGGCTTTGGAAGGAGAATTTTGCTCTTACTACACTAATCTTTTTACTTCTAAGACTGTATTGCAGGTGGATGCAGTTACTAATAAAATCGAGGTGCGAGTTACAGATGACATGAATCAGCATTTAGGGACTCCATATACTAAAGAGGAGATCTTCGCTGCCTTAAGTGAAATGAGCCCTCTGAAATCTCCAGGTCCAGATGGTTTTCCACCCATATTCTTTCAAAAGCACTGGGCTACTGTTGGCCCCGCGGTAACCAACTTCTCCTTGGCTGTACTTAATGATGGGACTGACCCTTCTGTTATGAATGACACGATTATTGCTCTTATTCCTAAGGTCAAATGCCCCACTATTTGCTCTGAGTTTAGACCTATTAGTTTGTGTAATGTGGTTATGAAAATTGTTACTAAAGCCATTACTAACAGACTGAAGGTTTTCCTAAAAGATATTATCCACGAGAACCAGAGTGCTTTTGTTCCAGGTCGCTTAATTACGAACAATGCTCTTGTTGCTTTTGAAGCTTACCACTACCTAAAGAAGAAGACGAATGGAGGAAGAGGGTGGTGCGCGCTCAAGCTTGATATGATGAAAGCTTACGACAGGATTGAGTGGATTTTCCTGGAAAGAACTCTCCTTGCTATGGGTTTTCAGAATACGTTTGTTAATCTTATTATGAGGTGTGTTTGTACTGTCCGGTATGCTGTGCAGGTTAATGGACAGGTGGGCGAGTTCTTCACTCCGAGCAGAGGTCTTCGACAAGGGGACCCTTTTTCGCCCTATCTTTTTCTTATTTGTGCTGAGGGGCTTGCATCTCTTATTAAACATGCTGAATTATCAAATCTTATTCATGGTCTTAAGGTAGCCCGCAATGCCCCTACAGTTACTCACCTCTTTTTTGCAGATGATTCTCTTTTGTTTATCAGGGCTTCTGAGACAGAATTAAGACAGGTACTCTCTCTTTTGGGTGTCTACTCACAAGCTTCCGGTCAGAAGGTAAATCTAAATAAGAGCTCAGCGTATTTTAGTAAAAATATGACCGAAGAAAACCAACGTCGTCTCTGCGGCCTTCTTGATATGCGACGTGGTGAGGACAAGGATACATACCTCGGCATTCCTACTATTCTTGGTAGATCTAAACGGTACATCTTTTCATCAATTGAAGACAAAATCACAGCTAAGATTGGTAATTGGAAAGAGCGATTTCTCTCTAAGGCAGGCCGGGAAACTTTGATTAAGTCAGTACTACTCTCTATTCCCACATATATTATGAATTGTTTTTGCCTTCCAGTAGAGACCTGTCACAGGATTGAGCAAAAGTTATGTGCCTTTTATTGGGGTAGTAAGGAGGGGCAGAGGAAAATGCACTGGCGTAGTTGGATAAGGATGTGCCGTTCGAAATCTCAAGGGGGATTAGGTTTCCGAAGATTGGTTAGCTCGAACAAAGCTATGCTGGCCAAGCAGGCCTGGCGTCTCATCTGTTTCCCACATTCTCTTCCGGCTAGAATCTTGAAAGCTCGTTATTATCCACGTGGTGACTTATTTTCAGCCAGAACAGGTCATTGTCCAAGCTATACTTGGAGGAGCATACAGGAAGGTATGACTTTGCTCAATCATAATTTAGAATGGAGAATTGGCAATGGAACCAGTGTTGCTATTTGGGACAGCTGGTGGTTGCCAGGTTCCGAGTTAGGTCATCCGCGCTATATTTTTCCAGGGACTGATTCCTACCAGTATGTGGCTGATCTCCTGGTGGAAGGATCTTGTGAGTGGGATCGACAATTACTTGATCGACTTTTCTCTGTGGAGGATGTTAATCTTATCCTCGCTGTCCGTCTTAGTCCCAGACTTCCTGAAGATACCATCCGCTGGCGTCATAATAAAGATGGCATATATACTGTTCGTTCAGGTTATTATATAGACTTACAAAATTGGTGGGAATCTTCAGACATGTCAGCTTTACAGACTCACTCCAGGGAGGTATGGAATCGGGTGTGGAGCCTCAGATGCCCTCCGCGAATCCGTTCCTTTATTTGGCGACTTCTTAACGATAATCTACCTATTCGCTCTAATCTCATGAGGCGTGGCATTACTACTGACATTCACTGCCCTTTTTGTTCTTTATCGGCAGAGACTGGTTTTCATCTTTTCTTTGAGTGCAGGTTATCAATTATGGTATGGAGGAAGGCCGACATCATCTTGCAGCCTGATAAAAATTTTACCCTGGAACAGGCTTGTACTGACTTACTCTCCGTCCAGGATAGTGATGAAAGGGGTCGTCGTGCCTCATGGCTCTGGGGTATCTGGAAAATTAGAAATGAAATTGTTTTCAACAATAAAAGTTTTGATGATGCCTCTGTTGTTTTGGATTCAGTTAACAGGTTGTGGTTTGATTTTATTACTGCCAACAAGAAGGAGTCTGTGATCAGTGCCGACTTATCTACGGAGTGGCAGCCCCCTGATTCAGGCTGGTTTAAAATTAATTCGGACGCGGGCACAAATGCTGCGGGAACTTCACAAGCAAGGGCTCTGGTGCGCGATGTATTTAGGAATTTCGTTGCTGGTTTTGTTAGAAGTTATGAGAACCCCATTCATCCAACAATCTTGGAAGCCCGAGGAGTGCTAATCAGAGTAGAGCTGGCAATGGCCCTAGGACTCAGGTACGTTGTTTTTGAGTCCGATTGTCTCCCTTTGGTGCAGGCTTTGAATAAGAAGGAACAGGATAGAAGCGACCTTGCTTTGTTGATTATGGACTGCAAAGAGGCTGCTCGGGGTTTCGAAGGTGTCTCCTTTGTCTTCACTCGCCGCAGCGGTAATAAAGCTGCCCATGCTTTGTCAAAGCTACATTTAGAGGATGGCGTAAGTTTCCAATTTTTCTCATTCCCCCCGCCAATATTGACGGAAATCCTTGAGGACGAGAGCTTCCAGAGTGCTTGATACTGCTTAGTCACGATTGCTTGAAGACATCTTCTTCCGTTTTTTTGTTTTTGTTTCTGCTGCGACCTTGGATTAGTCTCTTTCTGTTTACAGGGTTACCTTTTGGATTCTGTTTTATTGGATCTTCATTTGACACTCTATTTAGCAGTGTTATCGCTAGAGCGGTTTATCCGCGGTGTGCTCTTTTCCTATTCCGGATTTTTTCCTGTGAGGACAGGTTTTACCGGATAGGTTTTTAACGAGGTCGGCGGCTACAACTTCGTTTCTATACGAAGGTAGTGTCAGATGTTGAGGGTAGTGGGGGTGCAGCTCTAGTATGCTGTTTTCTGCTCGTTACGAGCCTTGTAATTTTTTTGGCTAACTTGTTTGTATCGCCTTCCGGCGTTATTTAATGAAAGTTTTCTTTTCCCCTAAAAACAAAAACAGGAAAACATTGAATTTTGCACAAAGATACCACAATGAATACAAATATTTGTAGATATTTCTAAAAAAAATACAAATATTTGTAGAAAAGTCCTCTAAATTAATAAAAAAAGATGGTAATAAGTTTCTAACTAGTTTTGAATTTAATAATCTATATTTTAATGATTAATATCGTTTCATAAATTTATAGTATTAATTTTTTTATCATAATTTTGTGGAAAGTGATATTTTTAAATAAATATAATTCTATTACATATTTTACTTTGCAAAATATATACTAGTGTATGCTAGACTTGCTTGTTAATTAAATTTTACATCATCATTCATCTTTTTACTTTTCTTAAAATGATTATTTTTATAGTTGTCTTATTATAAAAAACATCAAAATCGGATAATAAAACTAGTGATTTAGAAATATAAAAAATAAGTTTTTGGTATTTACATATTTATCATCCAAATAATTCAAATTTAATATTTTCGAAGAGAAAAAATAAATATTTTATATAGTAAAAAGTGCTATTTTTTTTATACTAACGATATCATTTTACAGAAATTTATTGTATTAAGTGTTTAAAAAAATAGGACGGATTAGATAACTTCATTAGAAAATTGTAACTTAAATAAAATTGGATATTATTCGACCTAAATATTATAAATTAAAAAAAATATATAAACCTCTCACTTTCATCATTGTTCCCTCTCTTCCTTCCAATCCCGGTTGGTCCCATTAACCCAACAAACTAAAGAGATCTTAAAAACCCAAACCTAATTTCCCATTTAAAAAAAAAAAAACATAACTCAAGTGGTCTTTGTTCCTTTTTCCTCAGTAGGGTCCTCCCCTGTCCTGTGTAATAAGCTAGGCCACTCTAGGTCTCTCTCTCTCTCTAACCTTTTCTTTCTTTCTTTCTATTTATTCTTCTTCTCAATATACTTTCTTCTTCTGATTGGTGATAATAAGAGCCTGTGATCTTCTGGGACCGAACCCAGTTTTCCATCTCCCGCTTATGCGATTGGTAAGATTTGCTTTTTGTTTCTTTGTTTCTTATTATTATTATTATTATTATTAATCTCAGATTTGGATCCATAGATTAGCGTCAGTTTAGTTGATCAAGTTCGGTTCTTTCTGGGTTCCTGACGAATGTTTGGGAGGAAAAATATAATCTTGGTTAGTGAAATAATGGATAAAGTTTTGAACTCTATTAGTGAAATAATGTCTCTGTTCTTGTCAATTGTGGATGTGTATTTTCCATCTGATCTTGAAATGGACATGGTTTTAATGTGATCTGATTCGGGTGAAGGATTTGCCCTTTTGATGGATCTTTCACTCGTTTGATTAATTTTATGAATTATGCCGGTTTCTGTTTGTTGCTTGATTCTATTTCTTGCTGATCTTTTCGCCTTCGTGCCTAATCTGATACGATAAAGTTTTGTTCTTTAGGAGACAGAATGGCAATTAAGGGTAACACTGGTGATGGCAGGACTAGGAGTTCTGTTCAGATCTTTATTGTAGTTGGGTTGTGTTGTTTCTTTTACATATTGGGGGCATGGCAGAGGAGTGGGTTTGGGAAGGCGGATAATCTCGCCATGAAAATCACCGAGAGCACAAAGGATTGCAATATTATCCCTAGTCTGAACTTTGAGACCCATCATGGTGGAGAGCTCGGGTCCAGTGATGCCGACTCCAAACTGAAGAAGTTCGAGCCCTGCGATGCTCAGTACACAGATTACACCCCCTGCCAAGATCAGAAGCGGGCTATGACTTTCCCCAGGGAAAGCATGAATTACAGGGAGAGGCATTGTCCTCCTGAGGAAGAAAAGCTGCATTGCTTGATCCCTGCACCACACGGTTACGTGACTCCATTTCCTTGGCCCAAGAGTCGTGACTATGTACCTTTTGCCAATGCGCCATACAAGAGCTTGACGGTTGAGAAGGCTATTCAGAACTGGGTTCAATACGAGGGCAATGTTTTTAGGTTTCCCGGTGGGGGAACACAGTTTCCCCAAGGGGCTGATAAGTACATCGACCAGCTTGCTTCAGTGATACCAATTGATAACGGGACAGTTAGAACTGCACTGGACACTGGTTGTGGGGTATGTTAACTTCTCTCTCGTTTTCCCCCGTCAGTTTATAATTGGTAACATATAGCTCTATGCATCCCTTATCTTTATGGATCTGTCTATGTAGGTTGCCAGCCTGGGTGGATATCTTTGGAGTAGAAATGTCATAGTCATGTCGTTTGCACCGAGAGATTCACACGAGGCACAGGTTCAATTTGCTCTTGAAAGAGGTATACCAGCCATAATTGGTGTTCTTGGCACCATAAAGCTCCCGTATCCTCCTAGATCTTTTGACATGGCACATTGTTCCCGTTGCTTGATTCCATGGGGAGCCAATGGTGAGTGCTTCTGTCTGCGATATCTTCAGTTTTAAAAGGGTTTTTCTTTTCAACTTATATGGTGGAATTGTTTGTGAAATTATTTGTGTTGTCTTACAGATGGTAATTACCTGATGGAAGTTGACCGGGTTCTTCGTCCCGGTGGTTACTGGATTCTTTCTGGACCCCCAATTAACTGGAAGGTAAATTACAAGTCATGGCAGAGGCCAAGGGAGGAACTTGAGGAGGAACAGCGGAAAATCGAAGAGGCTGCAAGGCTTCTTTGCTGGGACAAGAAATATGAACATGGTGAAATGGCCATCTGGCAAAAGAGAGTGAACGGTGAATCCTGTCCAGGTAGACGAGATGATGCTCAGATTAGATTTTGCTCATCCACAGATGCAAATGATGTGTGGTATAAGAAAATGGAGCCGTGCGTCACCCCGTATCCCGACGTTAGCAGCTCCGATGAGGTTGCTGGAGGGGAGATAAAGCCATTCCCAGAAAGGCTTTATGCTGTCCCGCCTAGAGTATCTAGTGGTTCTGTTCCTGGAGTTTCTGTTGAGACGTACCAGGAGGACAACAAACAGTGGAAGAAGCATGTAAATGCTTACAGGAAAATCAACCGTTTGATAGACTCCGGGAGATACCGCAATATCATGGATATGAATGCTGGGTTAGGAGGGTTTGCTGCTGCTCTCCACTCTCCGAAGTCGTGGGTCATGAATGTTGTGCCCACCATTGCTGAGAAAAGCACATTGGGAGCCATATATGAGAGAGGATTAATTGGAATATATCATGACTGGTACAGTAATCTCAACCTTTTGATTCCTCCTGCCATTTACGGTCCTTGATTCTGTTGATCAGGAAGTTCTCATTGGTTATAATGTTGTTGGTCTGCACAGGTGTGAAGCTTTCTCCACGTATCCAAGGACGTATGATCTTATTCATGCCAGTGGACTTTTCAGTTTGTACAAGGGCAAGTAAGTTTGATGTACTCATACCAAATCCTCTTTTATTGCACCAAGCCTTCGACTTTTACTCCTTCATGGATACCAGTCTAGTGGGTTTACTAAATGTTGTGTGTCTAACTGTGAGTTGGTAACTGAATGACCTATAAGCATCTCTATGGAACAGAGTACAAATCTCACTTCTCTCTCGGGTTGTTGTCTCATTCGGCTGTGCACGTTCTTTCTCATGCCGGTGCATCTAACTGTTAAGCTGATTGAATGCAGATGCAACTTCGAGGACATACTGCTGGAAATGGACAGGATTTTACGACCAGAAGGGGCGGTTATTACACGGGACGAGGTAGACGTGCTGATCAAGGTGAGAAAGTTAGCAGCAGGTATGAGGTGGGACACCAAAATGGTGGACCACGAAGATGGTCCGCTGGTTCCGGAGAAGGTATTAGTTGCTGTCAAGCAATACTGGGTTGTGGGGGATAACTCCACGTCGGCCCAGTGAGAAACGAACGGGGAGATGATACCTGAAGCTCTGCATAGTTATTGCGCCGGTTATACTCCATCGCGCCCCATCCGCTGCCCCCGGAAAAGAGAGTTCAAAGACGAGCATCTTTGCGGCAATGTCGTGGCTGGGTTGTTTTACACGACTCCAGTTAGGCTTGTGCTGTTTTGTAGTGGTAATTTATGAAGTGAACAATGAACATGGCTTCGGGGAATTATGCTTCTAAGCTTTGTTATGTTGCCAATCATATTTATTTTGTAAAAGTTAATTTTTGCTTTAACAATCCGAATTATAACGATGTCACTGTATTCTGTTTTTGTATCGATCTTCATTCTTGGAGCTCCATCACCAAGTTTATTTGAGCTCTTTCAAGACAATGCAATTACACGTAAATTTATCTTAATTTTTTTTTGGGAAAAGTCTATAGAAGGACCTGAGGTTTCAACATTTTTGCAACGTAGTCTTGTAGTCTGAAAACGTTACATTTGGTCCTGAGATTACCCATTTTTTTGCGAAAGAGGCTCAGGTGATATCCCGAAGCAAAAATTTATCCGAACCAAAAAACGGCGTCGTTTTTAGATTGACTTGGCAAGCCAACTTGCAATTTTAAAAATATCAATTTTGATCCTTCAATTTTTAATTTTTTTTTTAACTCTCTCTCTCCCCTCTCTTTCTTCCTCCCCTCTTCTTCCTCCTCTCCTCTCTCCCATCTCCTCCGCCACTATCCCCTCTCCTCCACCTCTCTCAAATCTCCTCCCTCCTCCGCCTCTTACCCCTCTCACCATCTCCATCCCCTTCGTCTCCCTCAACTGCAACCCGTCCTCCCACCTCTTGCCCCTCTCTTCCCTCCTCCGGCTCTCGCCTCTAGAACAGCCGTGGCCCAGATATGCAAATCGGTCGGGTATGGGTCGACCTGGGAATTTGTACTAAACCCTCACCCAAGTCGTCGCCCTCTTCATACAGAACGTGTCCCAGTCCACGACAGCCATGCCGAACCACTCCGGCCAAATTGACTCCAACCTCCTCGACCTGGTGAGCGCAATCCACGATGTCGTCGCGCCATCAACCACCGGGATCCTCCTCGGTGACGTCGTTAGGACGAGCTCGGTCTGATTTGAGGGTGGATTATCTGATAGCTGACGTCATTCGATTTCTGGAATATTCCAAGGAGATCCCCTTCACGAAGCCGGTTCTGATGCGGAGGATTAGATCCTCAACGATGCCGTTGATGGTGGTAGGAGAGTGTCCACGTAGAGTGGAGTTCGCGGGTGGCTGCCTAGGGTTCCCGACGTGACGACATTATTGGCAGACAAGGAGATGGGTGGGACAAGTATGAAGTTGGGTTGTTGGGTAAGGAGGAGGAGGGGGAGGATCGTGTTTGAGAAGGGGTTAAGATCGACAGTGGAGATTTGATGATGGAGAAAAGTAAAAGAGTGAGATTTAATTGGCAAGTCGATAAATATTACTAGGAGAGTTTTACCAAAAAAAAAATATTGCTAGGAGAGGAGGGCGAAGAGGTGCGGAGAGGGGTGGAGAGGGTGGAGTGGCAGAGAAGAGGGGAGGAGGGTAGAAAAGGTTTTTTTTTTAAAAAAAATATATAATTTATACTAAGTTAAGTTGATATTAATCCGTTGCCACGTAAATTTGCCAACCAAGAAAAAAATTGCGAGTTGGCGTGTCCACGTTAGCAAAAAACGGTACCGTTTTTTGGTCTGGAGCTTTTTTTGGTTCGGGATGTTATCCGAGCCTCTTACGCAAAAACATGGATAACCTCAGGACCAAATGTAACGTTTTCAGACTACAGGACTACGTCGCAAAAATGTTGAAATCTCAGAACTTTCTATGGACTTTTCCCTTTTTTTTTAATCTTTGTGCTCTTCCGAGACTTGTGTGTTTTGATAGTGCACATAAGTGTTCGACAGAGCAATTTATAGTTGCGTCAAGTTAAAATGTCCATACTAACAGTGAGTTTGATTTATTCAAAATGTAATAATGGTAAAAACTTATTAGAGTAATTTTATTATCTTTCAAATAGATCTTGATTTTGATTGATTGGAAATGTACTCGTGTTAAGATTAATTAGTATATAATGTTTCGAGATTATGTTAGGCTAAAAACATAATACACTGGGCCTACACGATTTAGCAATCTTGAGCATATCTCCTCAAACTTACTAATAAAGCAAAGGCCAACTTGGCCAAGTCCCCAATTGCAAGTTTCTTCCTTTTAGACTATTCTCTTGCAAGTTTCTCATTCTCAAGTTCCTTTTCATCAGATAGACATCTCCAGGTCCTTCATTCAAATCATATTCCTAAACCCAAAAATCCTAGTGTCTCTTTAGCTCTTGTGTTCACCTGATCATATTCTCCAAAGGACTATAAGATACCAAATTACACTTCTTGTCATCTACTTTGTTTTTGTTCTTTATATCAAAATGGCTATAGCTGCCAATTTAACATCAATGGCAAGCTTATCACAGACCTTACAATGTACTAACAACCAGAGGGATGCTTCCTTCTCTTCCTTCCTGAACACTGAAGAGGAAACAATCATCCGAAAAATTGCAGAATACGGGGATGAAATCGGAGTTTTGGATGCTGAGAAGTACTTCGAAAGCAGGATCAACGATGATGATAGTCTGAAACTGGCTACTACAGTAGCCAATGTCTCAGGGAAACACCACCAACCAAAGAGAAGCGATCACCAATCCGAGACTCCTGATAGCCTGATAAAGCCCAAATCTCAACTTGGAACTCCGAGTGTTCGGTCAGAATCTAGCTACAACAGCCAAACCGCTTTCATCCGAGGTCCTCTGATCAGGACACAGTCTCGGAAAAGGACTAACAAGTTTCAAGGGAAGAGCATGTTAGCTGCATTTGGCTGCGACTTCTGCTTCTGTTCCGACAAGGAATCTGCTGATGTTCATGAGGAGCTCAAGAAACCCGCTACAAATCATGATCCGGTTTCTATCCAGTCACACAAAGGAATTACTAAACACCTCCCCACCAAACAGCCCATCAGCATTAGTCTCGATCTCAACCAAATGGAAGGATCATCCTGGATCAAGCAGAAGCAAAAGATCCTGAGTTTTCAGGATCTTGACAACCTCGTAGTCGGAAAGAGGAAAGAGGAAAGAGGATGGCTTCGCATTTCCAACTTTGAGCTCCTCCTTAGGAAACCTTCCATTAAAGACACAAGTCCGGGATGATCATCATCAGGACGAACCGAAATTCCTGAAGCCCCTGGAAGCTTTTGGGATGATCAATTCATTTGGCCTGCCTGGAGTTTCTGCATCTTCGGGTGGAGGATACATTGATGACGACGAGAAAAGCGATGGTAGCTTGGACTTGTTCGAGATTGAGAGCATCTCCGGGAAGGTCACCTCAGGGTGTCTGACGCCTACAGCTTGCTACGCGCAAAGTGAGGCCAGTGTAGATTGGAGTGTGGCGACTACGAGGGACTTCTACGTCCTGTCCGGTCACGGACACGATCAGCTCAGGCCACGGACTAGCACGACGAGAGTGGAACTAGATTAGTCAGACGAGTAGAGTCCGATTACCGGATTGATTCGAATAAGAAATAATTAACATGGAAGCAACCAAGTTTTTGCCTCTTGTTACAATTTTGAGGTGTGTAATTATAATGTGATTGTATTTATTTCGCTAATAAACGTTGAATACGATTTTTGTCTGGAATTTAATACTCTTATCACTGAAATTAACTCTTATATAGATCATTACGCAACTCTCGAATAACTTAATCATTAATAATGCATTTTTAACCATAGCAAAAAAAGGAAAAAAGGATTCCCTCTTATTGTTTTTCATCCATAAAATAAATTTCCATTAAATTCTATGATACGCCATTGCAATGAATGAGAGCTAATGAAAGAGAGGCGATACGAAAGAACTTGACCAAAAGCTACAACCGTACAAATCTTACAGGCTACAGGGTGACCTTATCAAAGAAGGAGTCTAATCAAATGGGAATAATTGGAGCTCAATGGAATATATCTGTGGCTGCAATTAATAACAGAAGGAAGCATCATCCTCATCCAGTCAAATCTGCGAAAAACATCCTAAACAGTGCAGAAAATGTCAAGTTTAGTCCATCAGTGGGACAACAGATTGGCCCAAACAGATGGATGTATCTCCGGCTATGGACCCCTTAGACCACTCATGATTTCATGTGAGGCTGTGTTACTGTACTTAATTTTTCTTTTCTATTATAAATATTGTGTCACTGCTTCGGGTTAACTTTGTTTCAATTTTTTGATATAGTTAATTATATTCAACTTTAATATAATTTTTATCAATTTAAAAATGTTAAAATTAATTTTTAACTAAAAAAATTATTATTTTGTGAAATATCAAATTTATATCAAGTTAAGAATTTATTACATGATTAATTAAAAATTATATTAAAATAAAACAAGAGAACATCAACTAAAAAGTGAACCATTAACTTATCCATACAATTGTAACATTAGCTTACGCTTAATTTCTTCTTTTTTTGGGGATAAGTCTTATCCGTGATCAACAAAGAATTTCAACGCCTTTTGTTTGCTTGCCGATTTTTTCTGTCTTCCTGAAATTGTATGGCGGCTACTACCTTTTGTGCACAAGATTTTGCTTTTTCGGTGGATGCTCTCTATTTTTTGGCAACATCTTTGCCAATTAGACGTTACATTGTCGATTCCTAGTTCATCGGAGTAAGAGGGTCAATGAGGACTGAATTATCTCTCTTTTCAGTAGTTCATATTTGTTTAGAACTTTCAACACTCTCCTGTGACTCCCGCAGAGTGCTAAATGTGGAACTCTATAATTAATGTTTCTATTTTTGATGTATGTGCATAATTTCTGTAAATACATTCATTTGAACAAATTTTTTGTTGCTGTATTAAAATATATTTGTTGAGCTTGTGTTACAACATCTGAATCAATATATCTACTTTTGTGGTGTCATTTTGCCTTACTGTATGTCTCAATCCATCTAACACAAGATTGATTAACCCGTTCCATACGACTTTTCATCTGCACGATATTTTTTTGAGCAATCTCAAAGGGTTTTCTTTTTGAGATTGCTTGAATTATGCTTTGTTCGAACCAAATGCCTTATTGCTGAGTATGACATTTCATATTTTTGAATATAAGAAGACATTAGAGTAATATCTTCCTTAATGTTCTAGCTTTTTGATGAGAAGGTTGTTCAATTCTTGGTGGATTTTTGGGTAAAATTTGGTTGTTGAGGCCTTAGTAAATTTTGGAATAAATTTGGTTATTGAGTCCTTAATGGATTTTGAGTAAAATTTGGTAGAGTATTTGTGGATTTTGGAAAAAATCTAGAATTTCAAAATTTTCTCGACTAAATTGGAAGTAAAATGTAAGATTAGAAGTCAAAAAATCGTGATTTAGACTAAGTCTCCTAATATCGTTCCAATTATCATCTTGACCAAATAAATTATACGAAATTTCTAAACTACATTTATTAAATTATTGAATACAAATAATTTTATAAAATTATTAACAACATATTAAAAAAATTGTACGAATAGAATTGTGCGAAATGGTCCAAATTTTTTTCTAAAAAAACTATTTTTTCAAAAAAATGTGACAAAAACCCACATAGATCAATCACGCCGAGCCATGAAGACAGAGACATCGAAGTGGCATGAAAACACGCTGCATGTCAGCCAGCCGCAGGCACAACTATCCAGCGATTGATCCAAGTCAGCAACAAGGCATCATGCCCTTGCTGTGTGGGTGGTCTTGGAAGACGAAGCATTGAAGGCTACATATTTGGTTAACGCCCAGCGCCATTTCTATGGAGAGAAGTGTTTTTTTTTTTTTGAGATCCTATTCTAAATCCTATTATATTACATCAGAAATGTTTATGTCAGGAATCGAATCCTGGACTTCACCCCACCCCGCCCCACCTCAATGCCACTGGACCAAATGGTCTCCGGCTATGGAGAGAAGTGTTCGATGCAATTCATTCTCACCTTTTTTTCCAAGGACAATTATAAAACTTGTAAGCCATGTGATTCTTTTTCTCTAAATTACAGGATATTCAGATCATGAATGACTAATTTAATTGATAAAAAAGGACACATTCTATTATATAAATTTTGAGTTTGAATCTTGTGAATAATTTATTTGGATTGACCTTGTGAATAAAATCATACAAGAGAAGCACGGATATATAACTCGGAATCTGTCAACAGTTAACCATCCATTAATATAGCTGCAAATTACAAGCCATAACCCAAATGTACTACATCCTTAGGACTCTTGAAGTTGATATCAAGGATACATGCCTAGGACGAAAAAGCTTCGAATTGAACTCTAAAACCCCGTCAATGCAACCGAGTACGACACAAATTGTAAGCTGTTGACGCCAAACTGCATTCAGAATAAAGAAATGAAAACATCAGGGTCTTGTTCTTAAATAAATAAAAAAATTTAAGATACACTCACCACCCTCTCTAATTTTCTGTTTCCTATGGACAACAAAGTAACCAGAGCACAATAATACATGTATATACATACCATAACTACTAAAGCTTAGCTCACTAATTAGGAAAGCAACCCAGTGTTGACGCGGTTTGGTATCAACGAATCCTCGGGAAGGCATCGTTTACTCATCCTTGTACTCTTTCGTTGGCCGAGCCTCGAAGCCTCCTTCTGCTCTCTTCTCAAGGGTATATGGCATGTAGGTCCCTAGAATTCTATCCCACGTGACGAAGAACGGCTGAGAGAAGTTGTACTTGGTGCCATATAGTTGATGGTGGACATCGTGATAGGCAGTGTTGTTGGTGAAAAACAGGTGGAAGAGGTTCCCTGGCAGCCATAACCCACAGTGGTCGTCCACTGTTTTGATGGTTGCAAAGGAGAAGAAGAAGATTGATGCTCTAGGGGACATCCCCGAAAGGAGAAAAGACAAGGCACCACCGATAGTGTCAAGCAGGAGACCTTCCACGGGATGATTGTACAGAGCTCCAAACGCATAGGGCACAACAAGACGATGATGTTGCGAGTGGATATGCTTATATAAGAACTTGTTGTGGTGCATGTATCTGTGCATGAAATACTGCCAAGTATCCAACACCACCATGCCGATAATGAACTGCCTAGCCAGATCAAGAAGGGAAGCCTGTTTGCTTGCAGCAGACCCAGCATCGTCCCCGGTTACCTATCCAGACAAAAAGAACACTGCCATCAGTCGCTAACGTTATGAGTAATAGCAGAATAATCAAACGAATGGACTATGTCTATAAACTCGTGTAGCAAGCAAACAATTATCAAGATTTTCCTAAACCACCACCAGTAAACGTCTTAAGATCCTACACACATGTCCAAATATTGTGAATTGTGATTAGATCCAGGTTAAATGCAAAATCGGCCCCAACTCATCAATATTTTTATAACAACGGAAGACAATCACAAATTTGGTTGATCATTCTCAAACTATTCCTATGCTTTGCCAGCTCTAGATAACGATAACTACATCCAGTACCTGGAAATGCTTACATTTTAAAACAAAGGATGACAATCATAAATTCGGTTGATCATTTTCAATCCCACTAGTAACTTTCGATGTGGGACACTCTCCAACACTAACAACCATCTACCAAATTAAATTTAAATGATGGCAAAACGCTAGATCCATACTCTGTGCAGAACAGTAATAACAAAAGCTCGAAAAACAAACAGCAACCGAAATTAGGTCCTGAGGAATTGAGCCAAAAGATCCCAGATTTTACATATGTAACAACCCATAAAGGATCAACCTTTATCATACATCAAACACCAGCACTAAGCCAAATTGAGAGCTTTGCTGCCCACCAAGGTCTTACCCTGCTCATACCTAAATTACTTAAGCGGAGGTGATTTCGGATATAAGGAAGAGGAAGCAAATCAATCACCTTTCCATTACCATATATTAAAGGACAATCCAAATCACACAAAACCAAACACGACCCAATTGAGAGATTCCTTTTTCGCGCCAAAAAAACCAACAAAACACCAATCTTGGCCACAAACAAACAAAAAAGGGCAAACGACAACGTAAAAGGATCATCCTTTATCATGTAAACATCAAACCAAATTAGTCCATGACGAATGTAGCCAAGAAATTCCAGATTTTACATATTTAACAACTCATAAAGGATGAAACACCAGCCTCCCTAATCCAGAGGAGGGCTTGTCGCTCATTATCCAGCTCGAACCCGAATTAATTGGCCGGCATGTGTCCGACCAAAATACATGTGATTTCAGATTTACAAGAAAATACAACCTCCTTCCCAGACCCAGAATAGGATGCCAATTGAAATCACACAAAACCAAGCTCGACCCAATTGAGATTCCATCCTCGGGAACCAAACAAACCAACAAAGCACAAATTTTTTTGGGGGGTAAAACGACAACGTACCGCGAACAAGATCGTGGCGACAAGTGCTTGGACGACTTGTTGAAGGAGGACGCCCTTAACGACGGCGCGTTTGGAGACCAAGTTCTTCTCGTCCTCGTCCTGTTTTGTGTGCAACCGGTAGCTCTTCATGTCTCCGATCAACACGTACAGACCCGAATACGCCCAGTAGACCACTATCGGGGCAATCGTACCCAGTAGCTCATCGGATACTTGGATACCCATTGCCTCGTTTCTGACAAGGAATTTCTATTGTCCGTGGTCTTCAGGTGGACGAGGACGAGGAAGGGGTGGATGACCGGTCGTCGCCCGGACGGAGAGAGAGACAGAGACAGAGAGAGAGAGAGAGAGAGAGAGTAGGAAGCTTGGTTTCTTTTTTCTCCTTCTTCTTCTTCCTTCTCTTTTGTCCCTTTCTCTTTCTATGGTCGACACGAGGACGTCCTTTTCCTTTATTTGTTTATTTGTTTATTACTTTGTTTTTTCCTTCAAATACTAATTTCACTGAAATTAGAATTGTTTGGAAAATAGTTCGTTTACGAGGTGGAAAAAAGAAAATGTTGTTATTCAGTTGGGATCATGTTGTTTTCCAGAGAAAAAGCTGCTCCGTAACAAATTAATAAAAAAACAAAAAAGTGTTACTTCAACAAAGTAATTAGTACTGTCTATTTTTTACCTTTACTAATTATTCCATTTCGTATTTCTCAACACATTTTCGTTATTCTTTTGTCATAAAAAATGTGAATTTGGAAGACCATCATCACTGAAATTGAACATTTTTCACATAGGTGATTGGTAACGCCTGTTTTTTTTTTTGATTCACCAATTATCTGATAATTCTTTGAAGTTATAAATGATGATTTTCTTTAAGTAAATTTGTATTAAAATTATCAAAAAATACTTGCATCATATCTAACACATTTTTCAAATGTCATTCCACCAAAATACATCGACCTCGATTAAACTAATAAGATTATTTCAGTATATAGTCGTTACAACTAGATCTTATCATAAATTCAAATTTTGACATTACGATATAAATCGTACCCTATCCACTGGATTCAGCCATTATTTTTAGTAACGTGTTCGTCTCCTTGCCAATTATTTGCTACGCCTCTTCTGTAGCCATATAGTTTGTCCCTTTTCGTATGTTTATTGAATTGGTCCAATTCAATTATTTGATTCCATCCAATTATTTATATCATGAGGTTTCTATTGCACAACTATCATAATATCCACTAACATGAATGATTTAAATTTAAACTAAGTTGGACTAAAAGTTTCAATTTTTTCCTAATTTCTCCCCTCATTGTTATGGTGTATATAATGTTAGTCGGAATCGAAGAATATCCAAAGATAATTTTCTAGATCATATTTAATGTCTATTATGCCTAGTGAACTCATTCTTCATGTCCAAGATTAAACTATAATAACGACAATATTTTATATACCCAGGGTAGCTACAGAATCTAGCTACACTTAGTTTGAAGTCTTTTTGATCATTTTTCTAATTCATTTTTCAGTGACCAAAATTCTATTAAAATAATAAATAAGAATTTGGACAATCTATGTAATAAAATCACATTAGACTCGGAAAACTACGTGGTATTGATAATGCAAGTTTTTAATTCAACATAGATAATGTGACAACCAAACAAGACCACGTAGTCCTCGCTGGAAAGTAGAAATTAAAGCGAGATCTTTTTTTTTTGTCCCCATTTTACTTTTTTTTATTTATATAAAAAAATGAAAGTGAGAGCTACGAAGTCGGAGGAGAAGATGGGTGGGCCCCCTTGAACTTCGTAAGTAAGTGGGGCCCCGGCTAAAAGAAGAATCTCCATTCTTAGGCTTGACACGTCAAAAATTAAGACAGCTGGTTAACGTTGTCCCCACTACGTTGGCGGTAAAACCATGATTAATGATAATCGATTCGGACCTATGCTCGACTTCGAATAGGTTTAATTAAGACAAATGGTTCTTTTTTTTGAAGACAAATGGTTCTTATGAGTTCTGTCTTTGGTCTATATTGTCATTCTAAATACATTTTCAATTAAATTGGCCTCAAATTGGTCAAGGCAAACTTGCAAAAAAATAAAAAGCTTGCAAGTTTCAGGAAGCCTCTAATTGAGTAGACCCTGGTTTGCCAAAGCTAATAAGATTTTTGCTTCGTTGTCTTGCTGCATTGACCAGACGAAAATACTGGTTTAGATTTAAATTGGGATCTCACTTGATCTGCAATGCAGGTCAATAACAAAAGGAAAGCAAGTAGCTGCAGAGTCTTTCATGCTACTTTTGCTCTTGGAAGATAACACAGAAGATCTCCACTTATTATAGTCTTGCATTTTCTTTCCTTTTTGCTTACCTTGTAGCCGGAATCCTATAATCTTATGGAAGTTAGATTTCGAGACCTCGAGCTCGGTTTGAAGATGTTCCACAGATTTCTGAGACTTTGAGCTCGGTTTGAAGATGTTCCATCAATCATTAAGAGCATCGATGTGCCTCAGTTCCATCATCAGATGATCAACCACCATCCTCAAATTTCCTCTTCTCTGGGAGTACATCCAGTAAATCTAGGAACATATAAACCAAAACTCAGATAGAACCTTCCCGGTCTTAAATAGAAATGTATGCTCAGGACCAATAAAACTTTCAAATAGGGAATGCCAACTCTGTTGCCTCCCTCTTACCTCGGATTCGTCTCACATCCCTCGAATCTTCCTTTTCTTTAGCTGTACCAAAGACATCATAGCAAAGGTCCTTCACTGAGGCTGAGACATGTATAGAGTTGATAGAACAAGCATGTCACAACCAGGACATGATAACAATAACACAAACGCTAATCATTTTGTGAATTACTTGCACATTTGAATTCTGATTCAGATGTTCCACCAAATAGGAATTGGTGTTCATCAGAATAGGATTTGCCAACTTGATTGCCTCTTACCCCGGTTACCTTGCACATCCCTCAGATCCTTCTTTTCTTTATTTGTACCAAAAACATCATTACGAAGGTCCTCTATCGAGGCTTAGACCTATGTAGAGTTGATAAAACAAGCATGTCATAACCAAGACGTGATGGAAACAAAGACGTTGATTATCTTGCGAAGTACTTGAGCATTTGCAATCTGATTCAGATGTTCCACAAATTTCAATCAACTTGGTCTTATCAACCTTGAGCTGCTAGGACGGAACATTCAAGAGCGTCACAAGATCCATGTACAGAAAACAACAGGATTCCGAATCAGACAATTCTCCTGACCGACATTGTGTCTCTTCGTGCACAAGTAGAAAGCAATAGCAGTGAAGTCAGCACGGGTGAAGTCAGCACCTGCTCTCCTAGATAGATAGAAAGAGAGGGAGAAAAGGAAATATTTACACATATTCCCATTTCTGTTGTTGCTGAGGGGGTCGAGCAGGTCTGATTCGAATGTCGGTGAAAATACTAAAAGCAAGCATCGCAGGCACACGTTATCAGTATTTTCAGCTCAATTTTGGTTCAATTCTACTGTCTGACACAATTCGAAATCTTCAGACAAGCTACAAAACTTCTAACTAGATGTCACAGAATACACAATGAACAACTTATCGATGAGGCTATGACCCAAAAAATCAGCCACTTTCTCAACTTCTATGCCCCATTTAAATGAAGAACGGGACTGGCAAATGATCTTTCTTGGTTGTTTCTACAATCTTCTTCAAGCTAGTCCATGATTTTCTTCTCTTCCTCTTCTGAGAAGCACTTGTTGGTTTTTCAGGATTTAGAACAGCAGAGTTGCTTTCTTTGTCCACAGCCTTCTTGGCTCCACTCCTGTTTCTCTTTTTTCTATTTGCATCCAACAAGCTAGTTCCAATAGTTGCAGGACTAGACGGATGCTTCCCAGGTGACATGTCTTCCGCTATTAATGGCGACGCCAACTCGGTACACGAGAACATCACAGGAAATGCCATCTCAGTCGAGTTCATTGAGTTCGTTCTGCTTGTTCCGCCATTTGCAGCTCCCGCTTTCTGAGGCTTCCGCTCAGTAGGTTTGTGCTTTGGGGGGAGAATTGCATTCATGTGGTCTCTTGATGTTCCTCGCTTCAAATTGGTATGCGAACAAAAATGACACTTGTAAACCACATTGTTCTTCGTATTGATGGATTTCTTCGGCCTACGCCTTCCCTTGTGTTTAACCTTCTCAACTCGCACGGTGCAGTTCCCGCCAGGATGGAGAATTGTTTCACATCTGCAAAGCACATGCGTGAAATGACTAGAC
>SOPF01028271.1:0-59353 GCA_012979155.1 Hypericum perforatum | reverse complement strand
TACATTATTTTTCCAACTTAGCGTGATATTGTTGCAGGCTCAGTTTTCACAGATGAGACCAGTTGCTATTGCACCTTCTGTTACTCCTCGCATGCCTATGTATCCTCCTGGTCCAGGCTTGGGGCAGCAATTTTTGTATGGCCAGGCTCCCCCAGCTATAATGCCTCACCAGGTTCTTGTTTCCTCCTTGTTAGTTGAATTCAATTCATCACTTTATTCATGTGGCTGAATGCTGTTTGGCATATGACCATAAGTACTAGCTTTTGATGTTTATTGAATACTTCTGACATCATTGGCTTTTTGTTGAAGGCTCTACAAATACTCTTCTAGCGCTTTAGTTTATTCTGTTGACTCTGGTGCCTGCTCTCTTTGTTGTATGATTAGGGCGGTTTTGGTTATCAACAGCAGCTTGTTCCTGGAATGAGACCGGGAGGCGGTCCCATGCCAAATTTCTTTGTTCCAATGGTTCAGCAGGGACAACAAGGTCAGCGCCCTGGTGGCCGCCGTGGAGGTCCAGTGCAACAGCCTCAGCAACAAGTTCCTATGATGCAGCAGCAGGTGTGATTTCTTTTAACCTCTGGATCCTGAAAGGTTCTTACCTCTGTATAATTGTCTAAACAGTTTCTTTGGTTGGTCCAGATGATTCGGGGCCGTATGTATCGTTTCCCACCTGGTAGGGCAACAGAGATGCCTGGTGTCGCCGGAGGCATGCTTCCTCTTCCTTATGACATGTCTGGCATGCAAATAAGGGATGCGGCTGGAGGCCAGCCTTTGCCGATTGCTTCATTGGCTTCTGCTCTGCCAAATGCACCTCCTGAACAGCAAAGAATGGTACGTCAATCTTTCAAGTCTCCCAAGTACTCGCAGTCTATAGAAATCTTTTGGCTGAAGCTCAATTGCTGTTGCTTTCTTGTTGTCCAGCTTCTCGGTGAAAACCTGTACCCACTGGTTGAGCAGCTGGAGCCGAGTTCTGCTGCGAAGGTTACTGGCATGCTTCTGGAAATGGATCAGCCAGAGGTCCTACATCTCTTGGAGTCGCCTGAGGCTTTGAAGGCTAAGGTTGCCGAGGCCATGGAGGTTTTGCGCAGCGTTGCTGCCCAACAACAGGCAAACAGCCCCGCTGATCAGTTGGCGTCACTGTCGCTGACCGACAACCTTGTCTCTTAAATGTGTTGGGTGGATTAAGGTGTGCATCTTTATGGTTTCGATTGCATGGTTGGACTTGTTGAGATCTTGGATATTGACTTCGATGCTTTTAGGTTCGTTGCTTTAGGTGATTGATTAAACTTGGCCGCTTTGAGACGCTAGTTCTGTTGTAGGATCTATTGCGGATTTCATTTCATTGCTCGGCTTTTCAACTTGGTTTAGTGTCTTGAATCTCGTGTTTTATAACTGGTTCCATGCTGTTCATGAATTTCATTTATTTGGTTTAATATCAAGTTCATGTGGATCGAAATCAAAAATTTGTTTTAAGGCTGTTGATCCGGGTGTTTAAAAGTTCATTCTAATAGTTTGTTTAAAATGTTATGAAACTTGTTATTGGGATTTCACACTTTGATACGTTAGTGGCACGGGTAACTCTTCCGTTCCGGGCCTGTCTTTTTTGTTCAATGTGTAAAGCTTAAGTTAGGCCGTGTGATCCTGTGGTAATAAATTTGACCTTCATCAAAATATTTTTTTTTTATATTTAGAGCTCAGAATGCGATAGCCGATTCATTATGCAAAATAATTTCTAGGATAAGTTTCGTTTCTAGGATTTGGTTGCAAAATCACCCAAAGAGCTCAATTTCCTCATATATTTCCCAAAATTAAATTAAAAGTACCTTGGCTGTGCCTCACAAAAGAAAGTGTCCGTCAATATATTGAAAGGTGATGTTGGCCTGTAGGTGTTACTTGATATTGAATATTTATATTTGCAAAACGTCTACCACTCGAAACATATAATAATCACCCTAACTTGATTTCACCCAAAACGTAAATTAACACAGAAATATCGCACAACTCTAGTGCAGAAGCTGACATATACACAATGCGTGAAAGTCTCCCATTTAGATAATGGGTAAAATCTCATCTCAGGTGTCATTACAATGACGCGATTAGTTATAAACCACCCAATGCTTGGGACCTTGTGTTTGTAACCGTTCCGTGTTCCATCTTCCCAATGCGGGAGAAATTTTCTTTGAAGTTTCACGTTTATAAATCATGTATTGTTTCTTGGTATAAACCCGTGGCCTTGTAGCCTTGTATCCGTGGTCTTGGCTTAAGCATATATTGTAATAGAATAGAATTAGAATAGGATCTAAAAAAAAAATTCTGGTCTTCCCTGATTTGTATGGACAGATTTTGGGCCCATTCAAAGGACAATTGGGTATTTTCCTTGAATTTACAAAATTGCAATCAATTGTGTTGATTATCGGTTCAACAAGCTGGATGGGCCGATCCAAACAAACCAAAAACGTCAATATTTTAAAATATATATTTTAATCATATAAAAAATGATTAAATTATAATTTCAACAATATAAATCTTTTAATAAAAATTATATTATATTTATAATTATTTAATATTTTAACTCTTAATATATAACTAATAATATATTTTAGTTTCAAAAATCTACAATTGAATCGGGTAAATGGAGACATATGAAGAATGTTGAGTCAACCTTCGGTTGATTTTTTTTATAATATTGTTTTACAATATGATCATGATTGTTGCTATTTTGGTCATTTATTTGTGTATGAATTATTTTAAAATTATTTTATTGATTGATTGTATGATTGTATCCCGATAAATTCTTTGGAAATATTCTTTTCAAATCCGTAGAACAATGAGTCGTGGCACATATGTATTCACCTTATCACTCGCGTTGATTGTTTTTTTTTTTTTTTGGTGTGAAGGTGGGTGCAAGCACCCTTTCATTCATTAGGAATAGAAATACAAAGGGGAAAGTTTCCTGAGGATGAATCCTCATATAACAAAGAAAGACAACAATCCGGGGGATTACCTAACTCCACATAACCCTCCCGATCCTCGAGACGCCAAGAGGCAAGCTTATCGGCTAACCTGTTGCATTCTCGGATACAGAAGACGGACAATCCACTCTAATGTTTACGACGGCGCACTAATTGGAGGATGTAATTGTCCGAAAACACAGAGTATTATTGCATTGTACCGTTGAAAACATTTATTTTCGGTTTCATTAGAGCCTCATTTAATTGTTTATTGAAGCTACATAACCCAACAAACCTTCCTTGCCAGGAGGCATCGGGTATAGTCAAAATCGAGACAGGGTAAATTAGTCTTCGATAAATTTTCAAATATCTATAATCGAAGTTGCCCACTTTACTTGGAGATGGGGGCTCAATTCCTTTTCATCGTTTTCTTAGCTCTATTCTTGGCCTCCAGAAGTCAAATAATTTGTCCATATGTTAGCATTAAAAAAAAATTTGTCCATATGTCTATTTTTTCGATGTGCTTAGTTTCTCTTTGTTAATTAATAGATGTGACCCACGCGGATAAAGAAGATACCGCAACCAACAAAATATAAAATATGTCAGTTTTCCTACAAAGCCCTATGTTTCGTATCAATCCCTCTTCCCTTTTAAGGTACTGCATTTATTTTAAAAATGACTCTTTCAAATGTTTAAAATATAGTAATATTAAATTATTTTTTTCATTTAATCACTAAACCCGTCTTGTAACTGGATATATATTCTTTATAATTAAAACGAACAACCATAGAGTTAGGCTAGGTTGTAAATTTATTAGCGATATATAATCATATCTAGTTATTACAAAAATATTGTCTAAACTTCACATGATTGTTCATATTCTATAAAGATGTAGAGTTTAATATGGAGATTTTAAAATTAAATGATTAATTATATAAATAAACAATCATTGACATAGAATTTAAAAATGACTAATTTCTCTAAATATGGCATACAAATATAATATGATGCAATCTTATCCTCAATGTAATAAAGAAATTAAATGTGGGATTAAGCTATAGATTGCATAATCAATTTATGTGGACGGGTCAGAGGCCATTTTCGTGGCCTAGGCAAAGAAGCGTCAGCAGGTAAACAATGTTAAGGATAGATATGAAGCGTCTGGTAAATGGGAAATAGTAAATACAGTTATCTATTGATAATAGACTTAAATTTTGTAACATACAAATATATTCAAATCTTATGAATAAAAATATAATTCAATAATCATTTTAAATAAAATATAATGTTACTCTGACTATGAATTTTTAGTATAAAAAAATATTGGCAATGGACTTGAATTTTGTGAATCCAAATATTATGAATAAAAAATATAATTACAATAATTATTTTAAATAAAAATATAATGTTAGTCGACTATCAATTTGTAGTATAAAAATATTGACAAAAACCAAAGGAGTATATAATAGGCCCACGATCCAGGGGGTCGTATGCATTCACTTTCCATTGGGAAAAGAAAGGGGGCGAAAATGCAAGCCTATGCACGCGGTTCTGCGTTCACACTTCTTTTGACGCCAAGTGATGTTATTACAATGTGCATAGTACTTGTATATAATAGATAATAATTTGATCCAAGTATTAGAAATTGTACTTATGTACAAAATTCAAAAATTAAGATTTATGATTAAACATATGACTTATAAAGTTCACATTTAAATAAGGTAAGACACTACAAATGTTTACTTCATTTTTGAAGAATTTGTATTTGAATAAGGTGCATGCCTTGTTTCTCTTTGATTCGTTTGAAGAAATTTATTCCAATGGCGTAAACTTTTTGTAGTGCATTCTCGTAAGTGCAAAATGTAGTTATTAAAAAATCAGAGTTATAACTATTTAAGCAAATTTTGGAATGTGTTACTCTTTTTGCAAGTAATTTGTAGAAGCCAGTGCCTCCACATTGTACTAATTGACATTGGACTCAAGTGTCATTACAGTAATTTTTTCCTTCGAAGTTATTAAGAGGAAATTATCGCATTCAAAATTCAGTAGTAAATTGCATATAAATTTGTAAATATATATTTTTTAAAGTATTTTGTGATTCACATATCAGTACAATAATATGAAGAATTTATAATTAATTTTACAGGCAAATGTCACCTTGATGATTACAAACAAAAAGCATTCCAAATTTAGACATACGACCCGTAATACGGATAGATCTCGCACCCTATCCATGCAAACATAAAATTGGAAACAAAGTCCGAAAATAGGAATTGGGCGTCTAAAAGCAGTAAAGGGAAAGCAGATTTTATTAGGGTAAGCAACAGAAGAAAATCTAACTCCTCAATCTCCTGGGCCCCCACAATAAGTACCATACTTCCACGTGTACTATTTCGGAAAATTGGAGAGGCATGATGGTTAGAGATGGCATATTAATTGGGTTAAGAAGGGATTTTTACGAGAACAAAAGCTAATACGTGATTGTGTGTTTTTTATATTAATTACCAAACTTTATTAATAAAGAAAAAAGAACAAATAGTATGTCATATTAACCAGGTACCATAAGGGATACCTTTAATATAGTCGGGAGTAATCTAAATCTCATCAGCAAGATGAAATGCACCTACTGCTCAGCACCTGAAGTGGATACCCAGATCACCAAATCCCAATTCATGATGCAAAGTCTCCAAAATCTCACCAAAAGTCTGATTTGGCATCCAAAAGTTCTATTCCATATGCTTGTGTTTTTCCCCGAATTCCTGCACATGAGCCCCAAACGAGGTTGATCATTACATTTTCTCAAGGTGGGTTTCCATATGAAACCAATTAATATCAGTAGCACCTAAAATAATGTTATGAATTAATAATGTAATCAATTATTTGTAATGTATGAAATATTTAAGTGATTTGATTTAATTTAATTTATATCAATAATGTACATATTTTTTAAACACATATCATGTAACAACTTTAAAATTAAATACTTTTAATTGAGAGTGAGATCATGATGAATGACCTATGTAGAAAATTTTTCGAAATATGTATAAATAAGAAAAAAATACACTGAATTTTTTTTTGTTAGTTTGTGAAGATAATCAATCAAATCACGATAACATAACATTTGAATGAAACATTTATAATGATTCTAACTTGGAAAAGCCTTGATTAAGCAATACCAACTAATTACTTGTGTGTTGGCGTAGAGAGAGAGAGAGCATGAAATTTGCCAACGTGAGTTTTTTTTTTTAAATAGGTGAGTTAGAAGTAATTAGGACAGTTGAAGTATCCGTAAATATAAAAAGAAAAGCAACGATTAGAGGGATAAATACTATCTCATATTTTACAACTACAAAATCAAGTTTTTGATTAGAACGGTCAACCACCTCCACACATCAGTGCTTATAAGTGAATTAATACCAAGTTGTATTTCCCAAAATGCGAATAATCGAAAAACTAATGACTACAATGTCATGTAGAGCCATTATTAATCGTGGTCCGCCGCATAAAGAGACTGATCTTTTTCATGGTGACATTTGTTAAAAAAAATAATAATTTTGAAATCGTGAAAGTGGAGAGAAAATTAACGAGATGTGAAGCCTCAATTATTTTGAGGAAAGGGGAAAGGGCATTTGGTAAACGACCAAACAAGGCAACTAACAGTACAACTCTGTTGATGGAAGGAAAGAACACAAGAAAGCAAATAAGGTAGGTTCGCATCAATTTTCTATTGTCGCACCCAAGGCACATACTCGCCCAAAACGTGACTCGTCATCGTTTTCTATGGCACAAGAAATTTGAACCACTCGAATAGCGACATTTACAAATCACTACTATGTGACTAATACCATACATGAATATGTTATGTAGTGCATAGATAAACTATTAAAGATATGTTACGGTTTAATCAGATACCCGGAATATAATTTACGAGGATGTATTTTATTATACTTTTAATTATAGAAAAGATAGTGTATTTTTATTAAAATTTTGTAGCGTAATAATCATATCCGATTCCCGTTTAGATTGCTGTTTAAATGTGTGTATGGGATCAAATAATTTGAATGAAAAAAGAAATGTCAACTTATTTTTTGGTCTCTTACATTTAACGATATCTCTGATTTAGTCCTTACTGTTATGAGTAACACATTTTAGATTTCAAGTTTGCTAAAATGCAAGTCTCAAGTCCCTAGTGTTTGGTCCTTTTCGTGGAAAAAAATTCTTAGCTTCCGATTTTAGGGACGTGATAATTCTCTTTTAGCAAAATTTCTTGTTTAATTATAACATCATATTGATCTCAATTTAAACGTACCTTATAATTCGAATTCGAAATATGATCTCTAACGTAAATTTGCTTTGATATTCTCAAAAGAAGCTACAAATGCTTTAGGTTACTCGCCGCTTGGCCAACTCATCCGGTGGGGAAAGAAAAGGGGTGTGGGTTAGACTTGAGAGAGAAGGGCACAACTTACGCCAAGTTGTCACCTTGCGGTGTTGATGTTGTCGTTGGCACCCAACCTCTCCAATTCAATGTCTCTCTCCTTAATTAATCAATCAATAACAACAATTATTATTAAATATTCAACTAACAGTCGTTTCTTCCAAAATTGCGATAATATTCCCCCACTTCAATATTTCCCAAAATCTTTTCCGGCCCCTACTAATATTCTTGCTTCCTCTGGAAAACATAGTTCTCTCTCTCGATAGGAAAAGTCATGTAAAGCCCTATGCAACTCCTGTCTGCTCCCTTTATCCTGTCCTTCTAATTAAACCTTTCCTGGGTTAAATTGGTAATAACACCAAGATTAATGTCCTCCCTAAAGATTGTTTTTTTTTGTTACATAATTTAAGAGTTTATAACATTTAAACTACTGGATTGATTGATACAAATTTAAAATATATAATAACATTTGAAATATAACAAATCTCTAATATATCTTTACATTTTACATTTCCACAATTCGAATAGCCCAGTCAAAACTTTTTTGATTTCCTATATTGGTTAATTATTACATATTTACATATATGGACACCTCATTTCTCTGCATTCCTCAAACCTCATATATCTCTTAACATTTTTTTCACCCCTCCCTCTCTCTCTACAATCCCCCTCCCCTCCTCCACTCTCTCTCTCTCTCACACACTTGGGTTCTGTTCTTCTCTCCATCTTCCCAAGGAAGAAGAGATAGAAGAAGATATTATTATCATCTTGGGAGGAATAAAGGCGCAACCTTTATGGTCCAATTCTTTGGTCTTTTTTTTGGGAGTTAAAGCTGTTAACTTTTGATGTTTCCTCTGCAGATTGAGCTTAGATCGGTCTTTTTCCTTCTGGGTTTTGTTTGTTAGGTAAGCTTTTATCAGATTTGCGTTTTTTTTATGTATCTGTTTCTTTGGTTTCTTACCTCGATCGGTTGTTGATGAAGTCTATGTTCTGTACCTTTTCCTTTTTTATTTTAGTTTGGTCTTAATGCAAGCTTGTCCTTGTTACTTATTTTGAAGCTTTGAAGCAAAACAATTTCTGGGATTTGATGGGGTTTTATTGCTCTTGCTTTCGGATGTTGTTTCTTGTTCTTGTAACTGAAAAGATTCAATCTTTAACTCGGCCGGTTCTTAAACACCTTGTCATGATACTTGTGTTTAAAAAAAAACATGTTTTGCCTGAACCATTGTTTACCTTGTATGTGTCCGGACCCAATATAATAACCCATTTATTTGTTCTCTGTTTGGTTTCCACACCTACTTTCGTCTATCTGTGATTGCCTGACCAAGTCAGTTTAGGTTAGACGCACTCCGCTGTTCCTCAGTTTAGGTTTTGATTTCTGGTTTTGGAGGTCGTTCTGGTGTGGCATTGTTTCTTCAAATAGGATTTTGCGATTCTTTACATTTTCAAGTGTAAAACGTGCTGTTATGGAGTTTGAGGTTAGTTGAACTGTGTTCTGCATTCTTCGGCTCAGAGAGCTAAAGATTGGCATTTGTAGAAAGCAAATGCTGTGCAGCTAATCACATTAAGGTCATCTGATTGAGAAGTAGTGTGATACTTGGTTAGGCATAGCTCGTGTCAGATAAGTTTTTCCCTTACTTTCTTGGTGGAGTGAGCTTAGTGATCAATTGTAATCTGTTGTTAGTCTGGATGCTAATAACTTTCTCCATGATTATCAAAATGTGCATGTTCTCTTCGCAGTTTGCAACTGAAGTGTAATGTGGGATGAGCTTAATGCAGGATAATTTGTTCTTTTGTTGTGGCTCTTGAAATATCATGATTGATGTTGTTTTATTGGTGATTGTGTCAGGTTAGAGAAGCAGCATTTTGTTGCTTTCATTGGGAAAATTCCCTCCATTGACAAAGTAACAAGTATCGAGAACACCAGCACCAATGCAAGGTCAGAGGGGTGGCACCTTGCCAGAGACTTTAGAATTTGATCATGGACCTCAACCGGCTAATGCTATTATAGGTCAGCAAATTTTCTGGAACAGCATGCGAAATCCTGCAGAAGATCGATTGACAGACTTAATGCACGTGAATGATGCTATTGCAAATCCCGTTGGTCAAGAGCACCAAAGTTTGGGTGGGTGGCATTTAGGGGAATCAATCTCCAATGGGGGGCAACATGTATGGTCGTCGTCGACAATTTCATGTGTGGGAAATGGTCCGCGGTTTGAAGACAATGTTAACTTGAATCATCAAATTATTCGGAGCCACAACCCCGATGCAGTTTCGCAGAATATTAACTTGAACACTCGTTTCGTGGACCATGGGAATGATAATTTCCAAGGAACGGAAGATCCTAACCCTTTCAAGACTAGTGGAATGGAGAATGAGCGATCATCTGCTGGTGTTCCCAGTCCCCCACTTGATGGTCGTCGGCCATCCTGTAAAAGAAAAGCTGTCGAAGGAAATATTGGACAGTCATCTGTCAGTGGCAGTTCTAGTTTCTTTCTGCACCCAGAGAATAGTAGTCCATGGCCAAGTGTACCTGGCAGCTATGATGCAGGCAGCAGTTCAAGCATACCTGTTGCGTCTCAGTCAACGATGCCGAGACTTTGTCTCGGTTTAAGAGGTGGATCTTCTAGCAGTAATTTTGATGCCCCAGTAACTGTGCATCCCGAAGGATCCCATAGAAATTTTCGTCTGAGGATAAACCCTTCCAATGAAAACTCTGTTCCGGCTACTTTATCTGCCACTGGAGGTGCGGTTAGGAATTTGGTAATGCCACATCCTCACCACTCTATCGATCGTTATGAGCTCGGGTCATCACCAGCTGTTGATGCTACTGGTAATCAAAGTCAGCCAAGCGTTATACCTGTTCCAACCCTGCTACAGAGTCGGGAATCACTTAGATGGAACGAAAGCTCAAGCGCAAGAACTGGCAACTCACTGACACCCGTATCTTTGGCTGATACAGAGGATGCCAACCCGATGAGCACCACCAGAAACTTATTAGAGCATCCCATCCCTCCTCCACCTGTAAATGATTTGAGGAACTTGGTTAGGAGTTCCACAAGTAGGAATCTGGCTGGTGGGGTTTCAGGTGTTCCCTCAGGACATGTTGCTTCCAGTTCCCGCTCTGGGTCAAGTTCAGGGTCTTATCCTTTAACAGCTCCTAGTTGGCTTGTTCCTCCTCCAAATGTTTCTTCAAGAAGCTCTAGGAGATTAGCTGAGTATGTTCGTCGATCACTGTTTTCATCCACTATTGCCGAGTCTGGAGGCCAAGGTGATCTGCACACTCCATTGCATTTGCGACCTTCTGCCTCTTCGACATCCTCGTCAGAAGAGCCATCTGGAGCTAGCAACCCAGTCCATCACCGGTCACAGCCGAGGTCAGCTGCATGGATGGACAGACAAGGTGAAGGTATTGTTGGAATTCCTTTTCCTTTGCGGTCTTTGACCGTGGGCAGTGAAGGCAGAACTAGACATCTCTCCGAGGTTCGTTATCTTGCTTTCTATCAAACTCAATACTTATCTAATGAAATCAATGAAATTAGACACGTTAAACTGACGATAGGCTTAAATAAAATAACCACCTCAAAAAATTGGACTGCAAAAATAGTTTTAACCTTGTTTTTGAGGTAATTACTTGGATTGCTCATGTTTTTGTTACCCTGAATCTTTATTGTCAAATTTCTTGTACTTCGAATCATAATTCCTTCTTTTTTATTTCTTTGCAGCAAATCCGTAATGTCTTGGATCTCATGCGTAGGGGCGAGGGCTTGCGCTTAGAGGTTAATCTACTACTTAATACATCTGAGGTTTATAATATTCCAATGGTAAATAATATTCTACTAGTTAGTACATGTTGCTGACTTGTGCCAATCGCTTTATATGTTGGTTCAGGATGTTATGATTCTTGACCAATCCGTACTTTTCGGGATGGCTGATATTCACGACAGACACAGAGATATGAGGCTCGACGTTGACAATATGTCGTATGAGGTATGAATCATAATTCACGAAACACCTTCCTCACTTGTCCCAACCCATCTTGTCTGCCCCATCTGACTTCTAGCTTGGTATCACTCTGAATTCATCATAGGAACTACTGGCATTAGAAGAGCGTATTGGCATTGTTAACACCGGATTAAGTGAAGAGAATATTATGAAGTTACTAAAACAGCGAGAATATTCCATCGCTTTGAGATCGGATGAGGCAGAGCCTTGCTGTGTTTGCCAGGTAATAAAACTCGAGCTCGAAGGTGTATACATTCTACTTCATCTTTGTCGCAATAACTGTGCTCATTATATCGACAGGAGGAATACATCGACGGAGAGAACCTCGGGACCTTGGACTGTGGACATAACTTCCATCCTGATTGTATCAAACAATGGCTAATGCTCAAAAATTGGTGCCCCATCTGTAAAACAAAAGGGCTTGCTGCTTCATAAGCTGATCTTCACGCCCTCCAAGAACACGGCCACCTGAGGTCAGAGAGTGGCGTCAGTCCGGTGCATGGTCGCGGCGGGGAGAGACGCTGGCGTAGGTTATCAGTGGCCCGCAACTATCAAAAGGAGTGGGAGATTGTAACGTATGTTGCATTTCCTTTCAAGTCTTTTGACTGAAGTTTACTGCTTTTTTTCTTATTTATTACAGTGAAATTACTGATATCTTTTGACTTTTGGAAATTGAACTTCTTGGAGATTGGAATGAGATGCCATCATCTATATGCCTTTTGGAGTTTACTATGGGAATGAAATTAATAATTTTTTACTACCTGATTAATATTTTTTACGATCCCAAGCTGATCCTTTTATCAACATCTTAAATTATTAATCTCCTAAAATTACAAAGATAGGCTAGCTAAGGTAATTTAGCAAAATATGAATCTGTTGTTGTCTCTCTTTTATTAAAACTTAAATCAGAATGAAGTTCATGTCTAACTTTTCTCATGGCATCCAATAGTTGTTTGAAGCTATTGTTGTTAAACATTTTTAATTTTAATGTATCATCCTGAGTTTCATCCTCAATCCAGGTTTTAATTATGGTTTAACAATCTGTTATAGACTTCGGACCTCAACATGCTTAGTATTTTCCCTTGTTCTGTTGAAAGCTAGGCGACAGGTCGCTTCAGCCTCACTCAGGATTGAGATATGTGGTCCAGCTACCATTTAAAATTTCTAGCCCGTCCTCTAACAGTTGATACAACATGTAATAACTTCACTACAACTTTTTTATTGATATGACATGGTATTCATAGGGGAGTAGTCCATATTAAAATTGAATAAGATATTTGAATTGTAACAAATACTCATAATAAGTCAGTTCGTCTTTTTCGTCCAGGAATTTTTTTTTCCCGATTGATAAGACAAAATTGGTCGAGTTTTTTTTTTTATGCTATGTTAGAAGAATTTGACACCATAGAAACAAATTGTTTTTGAAATAAGCAGAGCTGAGAATTTTTTTTGATCAATTGATTATATTGAGAGGCCAAGAATGATTGAATTAAACAAAATATTTAAAAGACAAACTAAGAAAACTATTTGAAAGAGGCAATCAACATCTTCTTCTCCAATATAATAAGCAAATATATTTTGAATTTTATTGAGCATGAGTGAAATTTTGAGTGCAATGATTTGTTCATTTCACCTAAAATTTTTCTTTGTTGTTGTAGACTTAGGATGGAACAACTTATGTCATTTTTATTTATAAAAATACATATTTACAAAAAAATCTAATATTTGCTATGTTCTTACATATTTGAATTCAATATCTTTTAATTAAACTCAAGCGTACTGATGCAAGATATCGTTGTTAAGTTCATCGTAACTTTACATTGAATTGGTAATAACGTGTCGGTAAAGGCATTCTCTCTTTTCAAGGCATGATCTCTTTGGATGCAGCTGCAGTTGTAGGGAGGTCGGCCAAGAACAAGCAGGCAAGTTGTACAAGTCGACATGCCACAAATTAAAAAGAAAATTACCTCAAGAAATAAAAGGAGAAAGAGAGATGACATCGGGACTTGCAAGTATTCTTTTAATAGAAATAAATGCCGGTCGATTCGTCAAAAAAAAAAAAACAAAGACAGATTTTTTACTGGTAAATTCGTGAAAAGTGGTGCATCAAGTTCTACTTGATGGGATGACACCCATACCATTTGTTACACATGGATAAATTTGTCTCGGTTGGATTTTATTCGACCTTGATTCTCATTTGAGAATATCTTTGATATATTCAAATGCTCACAGGATTTATTGTGGTTATTAGCCAACGTTTGTCTCGGTAACTTTTCACTTCGGACGTCAGCTCTCGTAATTTCTCGTCCACCCTTCGTCTTTTGCCTATACCACTGTGTAACTTTCGATTTGGTTTTCGTTTTCTGTTTAGCGTATCCATATTTTGTCTATATATTTATTTCTCAATATTATAAGCCACTTTCCAAAAGAAAATGGTATGACAACCAATCCGTCAGGAGAGTGAGGCAAACCTACACTTACAACTAATTCATATAAGGTTTAGTTTCTTTAGAGAATGGATAATAGAACATAAAAATAATTATTGAGCTAAATTATGGTTAAGTCATGTTATAGACGGTTTTATTTGCCAATCGATAACATAGCATGAGTAAAAATAGAAATGCAATACGATAATCGATCTCAATGATAATCTTGGAGTCGCCCAGAGACCATCTCGAGCGCGACGTGGATCAATGCTGATCCTCTTCAGGACAGGAGTGTGTTAGATGCAAACACTAAACACATCTAATAAGAACGTACATTTCGTTCATCGACAAATGATGTTGTATAAGTAAAAGTATATTATTCCTAAAAAAATTGATATTGTTATATATTTTGTTACTAAATCGCGAAAATTGAGTAGCTTCCTCCCAAATGAATTTCTCTCGCATGTCCAGTGTCAAAGATATTTTTCAGAGTTGATATTAATAATAAGAGAATCAAATTTAGTTGATTTTTTGTGTGAAAAAATTACATTTTAGGGAGAAACAAAGAACTAATTTTTTATTTCAAGATTTGAGGTTAATTTGATAATTTATCAAATATCATGTTATTTACGATTCGTACATCGGACTGTCCACGTAATACACCAAACGACTACATTTAGGGTGATTTGGAAACCACATTTAGTCAGGAAGTTATCTAGGTTGTCTGGGACTGGACATGTCCAAGAAAAAAATTACAAAGGTTAAAAAATAAAATGTTAAATCACATGACCTTAATGTAAAAAATATGAAATCACATAATACATCTCTCAATGTTTTTTGAGCTAAAATCATATAAAAAGAGACGTTATTTAATAAGGTAAACAATACTCTATTTTGAAAACATAAAATTTACCCAAATATCTTTATCACTTGATTAGTAATTTCAAGTACCAAAATTATAGATCATAATCTGTATGGATATCTCCACACGTATGAAGTATTGTCCATTTCGAGCCACCTTTACAATATTTTATTTTTTTACTTGCATAAGAGTAATTGAGCGAACTTTCATTAAGATTTATAAGTTACACACTTCGGCGACACGTACGAAGTACTATTAGGTATAGATGGTACATTACAAAACATAAGATAACAAAGTGACCAAATGGCATTTAATCCAACTCCACAAAACATGTACAAAATTTAAAAAGTTGAGGGTTCAGACTCAGCAAACATATCAGGATTTAATAACTTTTCTTGGAAAAAATAATAAAGTTAAAATCTTTTCTTGAAATGAAACGCGAAGATTTTTTTCTCATAAAAGTATCAGGGGCCAAACTGCAAAATAACCAAAAGTAGCAAACGGAGGTTTAATAAAGGCGGGAAATTAACTCAATTTGGATTACAAGATCGGAGATCCCCTCCCACCTTACCTCCCGGGAAAAGCCTCATGTCAAACAAAAAACTTTTAAAACCATTGTTTATTTGTTTTCCAATCCAATACATATTACCGAATTTTATTTAACAAATATTTTTTTTTTCGATTTTAACCGTCCTTGAAACGAAAAGGAAAAATATTTTAGAAAACTAACACAGAAACCCAGACAAAGAGATAGATATATTAGATAGAGAGAGAGATGATATATTTTATTTTATTTACTGGTCCTTCTAATACTTTCTTCAAATGTAACAAGCATTTCTTTATTAACGAGAAAAAAAAGGATCAAATAAAGTTTAAACTTTTATGTAACCTTATAAATTTCCGATGGCGGATCTGTACGGAACGGGGCATTCGCCGCCGCAGACGGGGTCGCCGGAGGACATCTCCTCCTTCCTCAACCACATCTTACAGAGCAATCCATCCTGCTCATCGAAGTTCGCGCACCTAACCCCGCCGCCGGAGGCTCCGGCAGCATCCTCCTCCGCCGCCGCGGCGGATCACTGCTACTCGGAGGGAGAGTGCGGCGGTGTCAACTACTCGGACCACGATGGGTATTTTGGGAAAGAGAAGTTTGAAAACGTAGGGACCTTCACCGGTCCGAAGAGGAGGGCCGGGGTCTCTTCGGAGAACGAGCTCGGCGACTTTAGTTGCGATAGCGAGGCAATAAGCTATTTTGGCAATTATTTTAAAATTTTCTCTTAAATTTTATTTTTTTGATTTTATAACCTCTTGTTATTCGGATTAGTGATTGCAAGTTCGAGTCGAGTAAGATATTTGAAAATTGTCAAAGTTTTCCCAAAAAATATTTAACATTGCTAGTTCGAGTCCAGTAAGATATTTTTTTTTGCTGTGGAGCTGATTTTTATGACTTTGTTCCTGTTATGAACAATTGGATGGGTTGGTTTCCAAAGTATAGACGAAATATTCTTCTGCAGCGTAGTGGTTAGGAGTCCAATTTGGATAATGGGTCATGTGTTCCCTTCAAATTGTTTGTCTGCTGAATCTTAGTTAGCATTTAATAACGCATAACTTACTTACTCAGGGAAGTAAACGGAAAAATGACCAAGCTGAAGAAAAGAAGCGTGCTGACGTGGAAAGTGAAAAGATTCCTAAGGGCCCCCATTGGCTGACACCCCCAGAATTCTGTTAAGGAGAGAGAGGCCCGTTCACTAATTGGTTGTGTATATAGGCAATCATTTCCATGTAACAGATAGAACAGACAAAAACAGTTTTCTTCTTTTGTATAGAAAAATCAGAAAATGAGGACGCTTTCTCTCCTCACAACTCCGAGCCTTCTTCTTCCTTTTCCTTATTAAACTTACTTTATTAAAAGATCCAATCAAAATTAACATGGTATCAGAGCAGGTTTCCACACTACTTGTTAAGGGAAACTAAGCTATGACTACCATTCCTCCTTCGCCTGTCTCTCCTCAGTCTCCCTCTCAAGGAGCTGAGCTTTCTGGGCTCGTCGACGACTCTAATCCGTTCTATTTGCATCCCAGCGAGAGTCCTTCGTTGGTGCTAGTTCTTCCCTTGCTCGATGGTTCGGGTTCTAACTACCAATCATGGAGCAGAGCTATGGAGATGTCTCTGACATGTAAAAACAAGTTCCAGTTCATCGATGGTTCTATTTCTAAGCCAGCAACTGGAGATCCTAACTTCCACAACTGGAATAGATGTAATCAGATGGTCTCTAGCTGGATCATGAGATCTGTGGATCCAACTGTCGCTCAGAGTTTGCTCTACCTCCGATCTGCAGCTGCTGTGTGGACCGACCTTCAAAATCGTTTTGGACGAGGTAACGCTACACAAATCTCTGCTCTCCAGCGTAAGATTTACTCTCTTTGTCAAGGGGCTTTAAGCGTGAATGCCTATTTTACAAGTTTCCGAACTCTATGGGATGAATTGATTGAGTTTAGGCCACTTAGTGCTTGTGGGTCTTGTGTCAGATCTGACAGTGGAGATAACTGTAGTCTGTTTAAACTGGCTAATCAATATAGAGATGATGACCAAGTGATCTTATTTCTAGAAGGACTCAATGAGAACTATAGCACAGTTAGATCCCAGATATTGCTCATGGATCCACTTCCTGATGTAGGCAGAGTGATGTTCCTTGCTCTTCAACATGAGTTACAGCTAACTAATCCGTTTGTTAATCTGGTGCCTTCAACACCCGTGAGTCTGGTTTCCAACACTGTTGTTCCTCCTTGTGTTAACCCTGGTCAATCATCTACGGCATTAGCAGCTGGACATGTAGGTGGTAATCAGAGGCCCTGGTCAGGATATCGAAATGATTCTAGAAGGCCGCATTGTACGTACTGTAATCAAATGGGCCACACAGTTGACAAATGCTATAAAAAGCATGGCTATCCACCTAATTTTAAGGGGAAGGAGAATGGATCTTACATGTCTGGTTACAATTCTGGAAACATGAGACCTGCAGTCAACGCAAGTTTCAATTGCTCTTCTCCTTTGGCAGATCGACTATCCCAACTTAACCTATCTCAAGAGCAGTACATAAGTGTGCTCGAACTGCTCCAACGAGACTCTCCTGGTACATCTAACCCTTCTTCCTTGTCATTACCTTCATGGCTCAACCCTGAGGTTTCCCCCAGTCTACATCGTGCTGGTGTGCCTGCACCCAGTAGGGCTGGTATCTTCTCTTTGTCCTCTTGTTTTTCTTTTAATTCTTCATCGTATACGCAGTGGATCATTGACTCAGGGGCGACTGATCACATTTGTTGTTCCCTCGAGTCTTTTCGATCTTATTCACCACTGCATAATACACACATTGGTTTGCCAAATGGTCTCCAAGCCCAAGCCACACACATAGGTTCTGTTTGTCTTACTGCGAGTCTTGTCTTATCTAATGTCTTGCATGTGCCAAGTTTTTCTTTCAATCTAGTGTCCATTAGCCAATTGCTCAGGAATTCCAGGGTCAACATTCACTTTGTGGATGATTTGTGTTTGATTCAGGATCCATCTCTTATGAAAACGATTGGTAGTGCCCGGATGCGTCAGGGGTTATATGTGGTTGATACCAATGAGATAGAGCACAGTACCTCCTCTTACCCAACAGCCAACAGTATACATCTTATACACAATGACTTAGAGCTCTGGCACTGCCGTTTTGGCCATATACCAACATCCAAGCTCCAGCTACTTCGCCAACTACACTCTCCCATTACATTGCCATCAACATCTCATTGTGAAGTCTGTCATT
Source organism: Hypericum perforatum (assembly GCA_012979155.1). NCBI lineage: Eukaryota > Viridiplantae > Streptophyta > Magnoliopsida > Malpighiales > Hypericaceae > Hypericum > Hypericum perforatum. The sequence continues at coordinate 40,869 of SOPF01028271.1, read as the reverse complement.
TTTCAAAATTTAAAAGACTTGTTTTTCCACTTAGTACTAGCAGAGCTACTGCGAAGTTTGGTTTAATTCATGCTGATATATGGGGAAAATATTGTCTTCCTTCCTATGATGGTTATCAATACTTCCTTACGATTGTGGATGATTTTTCACGTTATACTTGGATTTATCTTCTACAGTCCAAATCAGAAGCATCGAGCTGCCTTAAGGCTTTTTGTGCAATGATAGAGCGTCAATTTGATTCGAAAGTTAAAGTCATACACACAGATCAGGGGCAAGAATTTGTTATGTCAGGTTTTTATAAAGAACATGGAATCTTACATAAAACCAGTTGTGCGTATACTCCCCAACAAAATGGGAGAGTTGAACGCAAACATCAACACTTGCTTAATGTAGCTAGAGCCATTCTCATTCAAGCTCATCTTCCTCTCGTATTTTGGAGCGATTGCATCATTCATGCTGCATACCTCATTAACCGTTGTCCATCCACAATTTTGTTCAACAAAACACCTTTTGAGTTACTTCATAATAAGCTTCCAAAATTTCACAATCTCCGGGTTTTTGGATGTCTTACTTATGCTGCTACGCATGCCCCTGGTCGCACCAAATTTGATCTTCGAAGTCAGGCTTACTTGTTTCTTGGTTTTCCTGCCCACATTAAAGGCTATAAGCTATATAACTTGACCACACATCAAATCATTATTTCACGTGATGTAATTTTTCATGAACATATTCATCCTTTTCAAAATCAGTATACATATGAACCTGCATTCTTCGAGCCATACTATCCTACCCATCTAGTCCTCCCTATGACTTCACCATTAACTGATACCTATGATAGCCCTCCCCCACAACCTGCTACAATAAGCCCATCACCTCCACCATCAGGCCATGCCATTTCCCCTTCCATATGCCCTTCTCCATCACCACCACATCATGTTCCCATTGCCAATTCCAGACCAGCTCGACTACATCACAAACCAGCTTACTTGTCCGATTATTTTTGTGGGTCTATTTTTTCCTCTGTTTTGTCCTCTAGTGTTTATCCTATAGCAGAGTTCTTGTCTTTTGCGTCGGTTTCTCCCAGTCATAGAGCTTTTAGTTTAGCACTTCTCTCCACTATAGAACCCAAACGGTACTAGGAGGCGATTCAAAATCAGTCTTGGGTTCTTGCTATGCAAGATGAGCTCCGTGCTCTAAAAGAGATTGGTACTTGGGAGTTAGTTTCTCTTCCAACGGGCAAGAAGACAATTGGTTGCAAGTGGGTTTATAAGGTTAAATATCATCCTGATGGCTCCGTTGATCGTTACAAAGCCCGCCTTGTTGCTAAAGGCTACACGCAAGCTTATGGAATTGACTTCCTTGATACTTTTTCACCAGTTGCCAAGCTCACGACTGTGCGATTGATATTGGCTGTTGCGGTCCATTTTGGCTGGTTTCTTTATCAACTTGATGTTAGTAACGCTTTTCTGAATGGTGATCTTACAGAAGAGGTATATATGTCAATTCCTGATGGTTTACATCTGCCCCCTGCTGATCGTGGAAAGGTCTGTCGCCTTAAGAAATCACTCTATGGCTTGAAACAAGCAAGTCGCCAATGGTTCTCTAAGTTGACTACTGCTCTTTTGATGGATGGTTTTACTCAATCTCGGTCTGATTACTCTTTGTTAACCAAGATTTCAGATCACAAGTTCATTATTTTACTCGTTTATGTGGATGATATTATCCTTGCTGGGAATGATGATGCTCTGTTATCTCAAGTTAAGTCGTATCTCAGCAGATCTTTTAAGCTGAAGGATCTTGGCACTCTCAAGTATTTCCTTGGCTTGGAAGTGGCACGAAAGCAAGGCACCTTGCATTTATGTCAGAAGAAATATACCCTTGAACTCTTGCAAGACACTGGCTTCCTGGGTTGTAAACCCGCTGCTACTCCAATGGAGCTCAACTGTCACTTATCCTCTGATCAAGGTACTTTGCTGGATGATCATCCTGCCTTGGATGTTCATGACTGCTCCCTTGATCTCCATCAACATGTTACCTCGACTACATATCGGCAGCTCATTGGCAGACTTCTTTATCTCACGACTACGCGACCCGACATCAGCTATGCGGTTGGCCAATTGAGTCAATTTTTGGCTCGACCAACAGACCTTCATCTTCACGCTGCGTATCGGGTACTTCGCTATCTGAAGTCTACACCTGGATATGGATTGCTCTTCTCTCCTGCGGATACCACGCAGCTCAAAGCTTACTGCGACAGCGATTATGGTTCTTGCTTAGATACTCGATGCTCTATCACTGGATTTGGTGTTTTCTTTGGCAACTCTCTTATATCTTGGCGTTCAAAGAAGCAGAGCACCGTGTCCTGTTCCTCTTCTGAAGCGGAATATCAGGCCCTCTCCCTCCTTTCACGAGAAGTCCAATGGCTGCGCTATCTCATGACTGATCTCTCCATTCCTCACCATGGCTCTAGTCTGATCTTTTGTGATAATCAGAGTGCCATTCACATCGCTAAAAATCCCGTATTTCATGAACGGACAAAGCACATCGAGATTGATTGCCATGTTGTTTGTGAACGTGTGCAATCGGGGTTGATCAAGCTCTTCCATGTTCCAACTGACCTTCAGATTGCTGACATATTCACTAAACCATTATCTGGAGCACGGCATCGCTTCCTATTCTCCAAGTTGACATTGTGTGATATCCACAATTCAACTTGCGGGGGGGTAATAACGCATAACTTACTTACTCAGGGAAGTAAACGGAAAAATGACCAAGCTGAAGAAAAGAAGCGTGCTGACGTGGAAAGTGAAAAGATTCCTAAGGGCCCCCATTGGCTGACACCCCCAGAATTCTGTTAAGGAGAGAGAGGCCCGTTCATTAATTGGTTGTGTATATAGGCAATCATTTTCATGTAACAGATAGAACAGACAAAAACAGTTTTCTTCTTTTGTATAGAAAAATCAGAAAATGAGGACGCTTTCTCTCCTCACAACTCCGAGCCTTCTTCTTCCTTTTCCTTATTAAACTTACTTTATTAAAAGATCCAATCAAAATTAACAGCATTAGCAAGCATATAATTGGGCTCATATTAGCTTTACAAGTAGCTCTTGCTATATTGGGGCATGACGAATCGACATCATGTTTGGTTCGAATTGACCCGTCTTCTGTATCTTTTCCTTTGTTGTCTCTTGTGATGTGGGTAGGTGTCCTATTCCATCCAATTCTTAAACGTCTTCTCTCGTGAAGAATCTTGTTATGTATTCTATTAGTTTCTATATGGCCTTCAAGTTTTTATCTTGTGCGTTTGATGTGTGTTACATCTGTTACCTCTTCTCCTTTTACAATATCTCAGTGAACTCTTTAGGCAACGCCGTATTCAAGGATTTATCTGATATCACGTCATCTGCTAGTTATCAGCGGTATCGTAGCTCTGTTTATGTCCAACTTTCTGAGGAAAAAATTAGACTAGCTCTGTTTATTGTGGCTCCTAGAGATTTCTTCTTCCGAATTATAACTCAAGGTAAGTGTCCCAACCGTGTTGCTTTAAAGATGCTACTCCCGATCCCTGCTGTGGTCTATTATTGCTTATGCTTCCACTCGAAATAATCCCTAATTACGTCGAAGATAACTTTGTTAGGAAGAGGAAGCAGTCAATACGACGAATTTAACCTTTACCTTTATGGTTGGTTTACAGATGTTGACGATGAGAAACGGTTTGAGCTTGCATCCTATGTGCTTACCAGGAGGGCTACAACCAATGCAAATGCCTGGATTCTCATTTGATCTTGAACCTCTTTTTCCTGTTCACTACGGGCCCTTAACCATCTCAACTACTTCGAAGGTAGATTGAATATGATTGGATTTTGTTATAAGCTAGTGTCGATATTTCATTTCAAGGTCGGGATTTACTGATCGGCCGCTATTCTGCAACTGAAGAAGATCTACAGGGATGGCACGTCGCAAGCTCAACTTGATGCAGATCAGTCTATGAAATCCTCTTCAGCCAGGGTATCCTAGTAGAGGATCCATATGTGCTACTATAGATTGTTTGGATGTTAATTCTATTTTTTTTCCTGTAAAGGGTAAACTTTTACACAAGGGTTTGAATCCTACATCTCTGTAAGTTGTATTACATCTTCTACCGCTAATCTAAATGTTTTTTGGTTGGATGTAAATGCTAATGCCTATTAACACGCGTTTTATGGACAAAAAATCTATATGAAAAGGCGTCTCCACTTGCTTCTCCGTATACAGACAGAACCCAGGTAATGTATTTGGTTCAACCAAGACTGAATTCTATGAGGTTCCTGCTGCGTTTTATGCATAAGCCTGAGATCTACAGTCCAAACCAGGTTGGACCGTGACTTGTCTGTTAAATATTAATACCATCACATTCCTGATGGAGTTTGATTAGAATATAAGAGTTCGAGCTTGCAGTTTGGTCCAGCATACATGCTTCCTGTCTTTTGTTCTAATGTTTACATGGTGATTTGTAGGACATTAGTATTTCCAGATGTACTTGTGTGGTCTGTGATGATTTACTGGGGTCTATTGCAGTATTGATGCGTTTTTTTTTCTGCGGTTTTTTTCCACCCGATTTTTCTATTTGAGAGTTTTATTAAGGCTAATAACTACAACCTCGTTAGAGGAGATACCACTTCTGAGGTCATTATAGTCGTAGTCGATCTTTAGTTGAGAAGTGCACTCTCGTGGTAGCTTTTTTTCTTATGAATAGTTTTCTTTGTTTGTACCTTGACGATTTTGGCTTTTATATAGGGCCTTGATCTTAACCTTTTCTCAAAAAAAAAAAAAAGTCTTGGTGCTGTGTTACACGAGAGCAATTTTTAATATAACTGATGTGATTTATAACTGATGACTTTAAACGTATAATTAACTAAAATCATGCATATAACATTATACTTAATTAAACACTAATTAAGATGAGTAAAAGCCTTGTACCTTTCGTAGCTTGATCCTACAAAGTCTCAAGATGATGTTGGCGAGGTGTTGGTCGAAGTTTGATCACAAACGAATTGTATCAAAACTTGATTCCCACGAATTGTCCTTGAACGTGTATCTTACGAAACTGCAAGTACCGAATTACAATTTTCGTGCCTGAGCGAATTCTGTGAGAGTGGTCTGGGTGGTAAAAGTGCAAAATGGTCCCCACAGAGTTCTCTTTTATAGGAAAAACTCTGATATTTGCATGAAAAGTTGGTGCCACTTGGGCCCAAACCTCTTGCATGTAAATTCCATTATGGAGGTGGCCCAACACCTCATCCTCTAATTTGGATCCTAATGCATGCCCAACAATCTCCCACTCATTCATTATTGATCACAATCATCAATGGATGCAATTTGGGCCCAAAACCCAAAAATAACACTCAATCATCATCGACCACAGTCGAGAATGTTCAGATAGCAATTTACAGGATTTCGTGCGACCAGCACATGTCGAGTATGTTAGCTAAATTCACAAGCACAGTCATACAGGCTAAGTGAATAATAGCATCTCGACTTCTCGCATATGAAAAATGTGCTTTCACCCCAGGACTCATGTCACATTCCATTGTTCACACTATGATTTCAAACAATTTTATTCGTATTCACTATTGTACTTTTCAATATAATTGGTGCACCTGGACAACAAATCTCAAAATGTTATAGACAGAGTTCCTTCTCCTTTAACTATATTCTTTCCATAATGATTCAGTCAACTTTTTTAGTCAGCCCTTCCAAGTCGAATCTCTAAGTCATAACCTTTTCATGAACCTTCTAAACTAGCAATACTGAATCATATTTCCAGAATACGTTTAAGATCTTAAGGGCAAAGATCGGGAACCACAGTTCTCAAAACGCAGTCTCACACTAGGGATTATAAAATCAATGAACATTTTCATCCCATCCGATGGTCAAACAGCACATGAGATACTCATTCTCATGTTATGGTGTGAATTCCTTTACATAGGAATACATGTCAATTAATACCATACTAGAGTCATAGCCACAGCTTAACTCTAGGCTTCAAGACAGCAGGTATGATAAGTTCCACTTAATACTTATCATATGGATTATAGAAGATCCAAATATAATAACTCATTATTACATCCCACAACTAATCTTACTCTTCTAGCAAGACGACATTATCGCTGTAGGACATTGCACATCAAAATGTCTAGCAACTACCTCATATCAATCAAGAATTAACATATTTAACTCCCACTGACGTAAATACCCGTGTGAATGGGCTACTTTTCTGTCCGACATGTTACGCAAGATTTTCATATTGCCAAAAAACAAAATTCTTTATTTATAAATGAAAACATCGTAAACCTAATGACTTTACATGTTTCTCGAACACTTCTTGAGATAACGCTTTAGTCATAGAGTCTGCAACCATATCTTGTGTAGATATGTGTTTCATACATAACTCATTATGTTTCACTAAACTTCTAACAAAATGAAGTTTAATGCCTATGTGTTTAGCTCTGCTATAGAAACGAGGGTCCTTAGCATAAGCTATAACTGCTTTGTTATCGTAGAATAAATTCACAGGTTCCACTGATTTAATGAAGGATAAGTGATTCAAGAATCTCTTCAGCTATACCGCTTCCTGTGCAGCATGAGCCAAGGCTACATATTCGGGTTCCATTGTTGAGAGGGATATGCAAGTCTATTTCTTGCTACTCCATGAAATGTAGACTTGTTGTTATCGATATCACCACCCAATCAGCGTCAGTGTAACCTTTCAGCTTTAGGTCTCTACCTTGATAGCAAAGTGAATATTCTGCAGTGGCCTTCAGATACTTCAAAATTCCCTTGACAGCTTTCCAGTGAGTAATACCAGGGTTAGATTGATATCTGCTTGCAATGCTTACTGCATAGCAAATATCAGGTCTCGTACATAATATTGCGTACATGAGACATTCAACCGCATTGGTATAAGGAATCTTTTCCATATTCCTTATCTGTTCAGCTGTGATTGGACATTGATCTTTATTCAAATTATGACCCTTCACTAATAGAACATACTTGGGATTGTTATGATTATAATTAAATCGTTATACTACTTTATGAATATATGTCTCTTGTGAAAGAGACACTATTCTTTTTGAACGATTCCTCGAAATCTTAACTCCGAGTATGTAATCAGCCTCTCCCATATCTTTCATATCAAATTTGGATAAAAACCAAGCTTTGATCTCGACTAGTAGTTCCATGTCATTTGAGGCTAAGAGTATGTCATCAACATACAAAGTGACGATGACAAATTTCTTACCTGATCGGTTAACATATATACAATGATCTTCGTCTATCATCATAAAATCATTTGCCATGATAGTATCATGAAAATAAATATACCACTGTCTAGAAGATTGCTTAAGGCCATAAATTGATTTATTCAATTTGCAAACCTTCTGTTCGCAGCCTTTTTTAATGTAGCCCTTAGGCTGAATCATACAGATTTCTTCATCCAATTCTCCATGGAGAAAAGTAGTCTTAACATCCATCTGATGTAATTCTAGATTCATGTTAGCGACCATAGCCAAAATGACTATAATGAACGTGAATCTAACAACAGGAGCAAAAGTCTCTTCATAGTCTATTCCTGCCTGTTGTTTAAATCTTTGTGTAACTAGACGAGCTTTATATCTTTCGACACTACCATCTGAGTTACGTTTGACTTTGAGAATTTACTTATTCCCAATATCCCTATGTCCCTTAGGTAGATCAACCAGGTCCCAAACCTGATTTTTGGTCATAGAAGATATTTCTTCCTCCATAGCTTTAGTCCATTCGTCCTTTTATGGAGATGACAGAGCAACAAAAATATTTTTGGGTGCGTCTACATCCTAAAGTATGGTCAATAGAACTTCTCCCGGATCACCAAGTTTTTTCAGTGATATTAAGGAGGCATTAGCCTTACCTTCGATAACAAATCATCGGCGAGGTATGATCATTCTACCAGACCTACAAAATTCTCGATTTTGATAAATATCCCTCATATACTTATCATATCTAGGAACCGTACTACTATTAGGCAGAAGTTTCGTACTCCCACTAGAATAGGGAACCATAAGACTTTTAGGACTTGGACGAGCATCTTCTAGACCACGTTGAGATGGAAAATCACAACTTTTTGTCTCAGTTCTCCCACTCGGAAGATTAGATCTAGAAGGCTCTAGTTTAAGTGTTTCATAAAGATCAAGGTTATTGCTAACCTCTTCCAATTTAGGAAACTTATTCTCCAAAAAAGTGACATTACGTGACTCAATCTCTGTTACATGTCCATTTTCTAGTTCACTAATGAACACATATCCTTTAGATACCTCAGGGTACCTTATAAAGATACTTTTTCTACCTTTCGATCCTAATTTACCAAAAGCATTTGAGGTAGAATGGACATAGGATGCATACCCCCATGGCTTAAAATAGGATAGATCGAGTTTCCAATTTGTCCACATTTCATAGGGGGTGGTTGTAACAGATTTCGAGAGAACATGGTTAAGAATATATGTGGCAGTTAGGAGTGCATCTCCATAATAAAATATCGGTAAATTTGCCTCTGCCATCATAGATCTAACCATATCCAGAAGGGTTCTAGTCCTTCTCTCAGCTACCCCATTATGTTAAGGTGTGTAAGGAATGGACAACTGATGTTCAATTTCTTTTTCAATACATAGTGCTTTAAAATCATCTAAAAGATATTCCCGGCCATGAGCTATTCGTAAAGCCTTTATCTTTCTTTCTTTCTGATTCTCAACAAAATTCATGAATGTCATGAAGCAATTTAATGTTTTTGACTTGTGAGAAATCAGATATATCAGACTATATCTCGAATAGTCATCAATGAAAGTGATGAAATAATAAGTACCATGTCTCGCCCTCACATTCATTGGGCCACATATGTCAGAGTGAATTAAGTCTAATGGAACTTTAGCTCTAATTTTAATACCAAACGGTTTTCTAGTACTCTTTCCTTCTAGACATGCAACGCATCTAGGTAAGATAGACTTTCCTATCTTTCCCAGCAGTCCAGCCTTAGCTAGACGATTCAAGCATTCTTGGCCCATATACCTAAGTCTAGAATGCCACAGTTTAATATCGTCTTGCGACAAATTAGAACTAATGACAAAAGAACTACTAATATATGGGACAATATCCAATATTATAAAACCTTCTGATTTAAAACCACAACCATAGTGCACATCATCCAAAAATAGTTTAAAAACATCATTTACGAACAACATGGAAAAATCTATGAACATTAAAATAGATACAGAGACTAGGTTCCTATAAATATCCGGTGCAAATAAAACATCGTGTAGAAGGAGAGTACGACCACTACAAAGGTGTAAGCTGCAAGTACCCATTCCTTTTACTTTTACTAACGAGTTGTTGCCAACAAAAATTGTTTTTACTCCATTTGGCAACTTTCAGAATTCTACAAACGAACCTCTGTCCCTAAATACATGGTCGATTATACCTGAATTAATCACCCACATAGAATGCGATTCAACAAGGAGGGTACAAGAAGATACATTAATCTCAATCACATTTGAGTTTGAATGTACCTGCTTAGGCATCTTACAATCTCTTGCAAAATGACCCTTCTTCTGGCAATTATAACATTTCACCTTAACAATGTTAAATGGCCTTTTTCTCTTTGACCTCAAGCTTTATACCTTAACTCCTTGGTCAGCTACCTTTGGAGTAAAAGAATCCTTACTTTTTTCTTTTCCTTTCCTCTTTTTCTTTTCCTTAGAGCTATTTGAATTCATTAAATTAGCTTCAGGGTAAGATTTTTTCGCTAGAAGACGATCTTCTTCTAGCACAAGGTACCTAACAACATCCTCAAACGTTGCTAGGTTGTCGGAATGGGTAAGGTTCATCTTCATTTGTTCTCAGTTCACAGGTAGGAAACAAATGACACCTTGAATCTGCTGCTCATCACTAAGCATATGACCAGCCTCAGCTAGATCACTAATCATATTGGACATCATCCGAAGATGTTTCTTCATGGTAACTTTAGGACGCTTCTTAAAAGTGTCAAACTTTATTATCAAAGCACGTAGCTTTGACATAGAAAGCTTCCCGAACTTAGCCTTGAGTGCATCCCAAAGCTCTTTGTGTTTTCGTAAACGCAGAATTACCTCGTGATGTCATCCATTATTGAGCTCAGAAGAATCAAACGAGCAGTGAAATTCTTCTTTTTCCAGTTAACATAGGCTTCACTATCTTGCCTATGTTAAGCAGTTGTACCACGTTCTAGCTCTAGCATGATAACCTTTATCTGCTCGAGAACCTCTTGTTCTTCGAGCACATACTGGATTTTCATGCTCTAGTTATCGTAATTGTCACCGTTGAGCTTAAGCTCATGGTTCAATTCAGCTATGATGGTTCTAGATGCTACTGACATATCTATAGAGAATATTTGAAATATAAGCATATATTAGAAATTTGATTTCGACAATATGAAACAGTTTACTATAATTTCATAACTTTGATTACTCGTAATCTTTGATTAGTCTTGAAATCGAAGTGGGTTGCTAGCGTGCTTTCCATTACCATTCAAGAGTTAATCTCTAATTATGATGTACCAAAGTTCACATATAGTAAACTCAAGTGGTATGCGAATACAACAAACACATGTTGTTTACATATTTACATAAATGTAATTAAACACTTTAAACAAGCATACAAAAATGCATGTATACAGTTTATAAGTATGAAATTTATTACTGAAACATAACAAGTACAAAACTTATTATATTACATATTGTTTTTATCTAAAAACAAGGAAAAAATAAAACAACAAAAATATCCACTTCATGTGATCAGTCCACCCAAAACAGAAGCTCGGGTATCCCGGTCTCATAGTCCTCATCCTCCTCTGGGTCCTCTTTCGGGTCCTCCTCTGGGTTATCGACCAGTCCGTTCTCCACACGAGGACTGTGAGGAACAGATTGGGATGACTTCCTGGGTCTAGACCAAGGAGACCTCACGGTTGCTGGCCTAGAAGGCTCTCCAAGTTCAAACCTGAAAGGGCCCCCAGGACCTGAGCTGGAAGGCCCTCCAAGACCTCCTAGATCAACAGTCGGCCGAGGAACAGAATCAATTACCCAAACACGTAGGGCAACTGGAAAGACGTACACCACCGTTTGGATCATAAAATGGTTTACATCAAAACCGTCTCTGAGCAGCAAAGGGTTTGGTGCACGAAATTCCCTTCTAATTCCTTAGGTCTAGAGGTGATCGAGAAGCTTATAGATGGCATCGACGTGAGTGTACACGAGAGGATTATATAGTTTAGACAACTCTCCACTATAATCTAAAGTAGAGAGTAAATCTCGAAACATAGTAATCCATTCCCGTCCATGATCATATGCTCCCTGCCCTACAGCCACTTGCATGTCCATATAGAGAGACACGATGTGATTTGCAATCTCCATCATATCATCATTGAGTCTCGAATGACCAAGTCTCTTCTGGATTATATCTTGTCTCAGGGTCGCTAAATCTACTCGAGGTCTCCGTCCATCCGATATCGTATCTGGCAACACATGCAAGATTATTTCTTGGGTTAGATCACATATCTCCCAAGAAATAAGCTTTGAAAAACAAAATTCCGAATCTCCAATGTTCTCAATGTCATGAAATGGATACGTCTAATAATTTTCGGAAGACATTCCAAAAATTATTTAGATTATTTTAAAACAATCACATATTTTAAAAAACATCACATAATTTTGAATTTTAATTGAATAAAACAAATTTATCCAAATAAAAACAAAATTGAATCAAATTGTGACTCAAAACGAATTTAAATCAAAATTTGGGATTTAATTAAATTAAAATCAAGTCCAAAAGGACTAAATTGAAATTAAATTAAATCAAATCAGTACCAAAATATGATTTAAAACAAATTTAAATCAAATTTTGGACTCAATTGAATTAAAATTATATCCAAAAAGGACTAAATTGAAAATCAATTTCACAAAATAGTACTGAATGATGACTCAAAACAAATTTAAATTAAAATTTAGGACTGAATTAAACTAAAAATATGTCCAAAAGGACATTTTTAAAATACAATTTTCAAAAACAGTTCCGAATAAGGACTAAAAACAACATTTAATCGAAGTTCGGAACTATATTGAATTAAAAAATCCCCGAAAGGACTAAATCAAAATCCAACTTAAAACTAGAGTGACCCATTTGAAAAATTCCACGTGGGTATTTAAGCTATTTCGCGAGAATGTGAAATATCGAAAATACTCCCGATAGAAATTTAACCCCCGACCTTCTTCTTCCTTCTCTCTCCCTAGTCTGAAACCCTAAAACATCCCCTGACCACCGCAACTCAATGGCGGCGAGTCGTCCAACGCCACCGGTCGAAAATGACTAGCCCCGACTTCCTGATCACGGCGGTACTGCTTTCAAGTGTCATCGGTGCTCAGATCGGCATCACGGAGGAGATCTCCTCTCGTTGGAGCCAAAGCTTCCAACGACAAGATCTCGTTACTCTGGTCACGACGAGGGATGAAACATGTATCAAAGTGATCAGAACACATCGGGGATCAAGTTGGAGTCGGTCTCCGGCTTAGAAAACGTTGAATTTGGTTGGAAAATGGTTTTGATTGAATCGAACAAAAATGACTCAAACGATTTTTGATTTGGGAACAGAAAATTACAGTTTGGTCCCTAAACTTGCGCAAAAAACCAAACCATCCCGTACGACCAACAAATTTCAAAAAGGCGCTCGGTTAACCAAAAATAGTTTAAAAATAACCCAAAACCAATCTGAGTTGAAATTTAAACTTAATCAACACGATAATCAACACAATTAATTGAGTTAAACCAACATGCAACATCAAGAACATGTTTTAACGATGCTCTGATACCATTTGATGGCTTTAAATGCATAATTAACTAAAATCATGCGTATAACATCATACTTAATTAAACACTAATTAAGATAAGTAAAAGCCTTATACCTTTCGTAGCTTGATCCTACAAAGTCCCAAGATGATGTTGGCGAGGTGTTGGTCAAAATTTGATCACAAACGGATTGGATCAAAACTTGATTCCCACGAATTGTCCTCAAACGTGTATCTTACGAAACTGCAAATACCGAATTACAATTTTCGTGCCTGAGCGAATTTTGTGAGAGTGGTCTAGGTGGTAAAAGTGCAAAATGGTCCCCAGGGAATTCCCTTTTATAGGAAAAACTCTCTGATATTTGCATGAAGAGTTGGTGCCATTTAGGCCCAAACCTTTTGCATGCAAATTCCATTTTGATCCATTATGGAGGTGGCCCAACACCTCATCCTCTAATTTGGATCCTAATGCATGCCCAACAATAACATTTCCAAACATGCAGTTCATTTGTCACGAGAACAGGTTTACCAGATTTTAGTTGGAATTTACAATTTATAACATCCTGATTATAACAAGTGTGACTACTCACAATTTTTTAATCAAAAAAGAAACAGAACACAGAATTTAGCGTTACGTCTGGAATTGTCGCGACGTCAGCTATTGAGTAGAAACGGGGTTGGTTATTACATAATTGATTATCTGACCTCCCATTCAGACAAAATAGCGCCACCTCATTATCTTTGTCTTGTTCATTGGGTTTTTCTTACAAGAATATTCAACGGTAATAAATAACCCCCGGAGTTACGGTCTTCGTAATCATCTAATTAGTAATTACAGCTGGAAAAAGTCATTAAACGTAACGGAAGCTTTTCTGTTTTATGGCACAGAAAGAGGAATTTGCTTTGTTTTTAATTCACTATTTCTACTAATATAGATTCAACTCATGTAACATAAAATTTTATTAAGATAGAATAACTCACTAGTTGTCTTTTTATTTTAAACTTTTTCTTCTATCCCTTTTTTCAACTTTTTTTGTCAATAACATCATCTACATAGTAAATATAAGATCATAATACGAACACATTTTTTCACAAATAATATTGAATACAATTTATTAGTAACATCATCTACATATAGGTTCCTACGTTTACTTGTTGCATAAAGAAAATATGGCATTTAGCAATTTGGTCGGTGCTCTGGATTTTTTTTAAAAAAAATAAAAATTAAAAAGGCTAGGTATGTGCAATAAATATGATTCGCCTCATTTTTCCGTTTTTCTAAAAAATAACGGCACATTACCTCTTCATGATTGTATTTTGGTCTCATGTTGTTGCTTGCAGCCAAAACATACAAATCACCCCTACTCTTTTCGCCACCTTTTTCTAACTCCTTCTCTGGCCCCACCTTTTTCCCCAAAAATAGGTGATCTTTTATATGAAGTAACAATAACTGAACAAGATCATTTATAAAAGAACAAGAGAGAATTTTAAACAACTTAATCAAATTCAAACTATTAAATATATCAAATTGTAGAAATCATTTAAAAAATGTTTTAAGGCCACAGGTAAAACAAATCTTCCTTGTATATAAATACACTTCTACTAAGACCCTTGGTATCAATAGCTAGGTGGTCCAAGATGAACGAAACGGAGAAGGTAGAGGCAAAGGGAGAGGGAGAGGGAGAGGAAACTCTAAAGAGAAGCAGATCAAAAGGGCCATCGAGAAATAAGAACAAAGTTGATGGGAGTAGCACCGGTGGAGAATCTGAGTACGGAATTCATATATGGACTGAAAGAGAGAGGAGGAAGAAGATGAAGAATATGTTTAATGGCCTTCACGCCTTGCTTCCGCAACTTCCTGCTAAGGTTAGAGAATTCAATATATTTCTTAGCTATTGTCTTCTTTCCATGATCTATTTGTTATTTCTCATATAGTTTTTTAAAATTGATTGTTGGTGTCTCGTATATTTGTCACGATATTGATTGTTTTGTGATCTATTCCATGATCAAATCTCTCTGCATAACTTGACTTATTAGAACGAGGGATAGACGACTGGGTAGCTTATGATATGACGCATGATGGTCGCTGTGAAATATTTTTTATGGTAACCTTTCGAATTTAGTTCAAGTTCAATCACACATTATTTGTCAACTGTGCCAGACTTTAAGCTTAGGTGGAATGTTGGAGATGAGACTTTATGTTGGTTACATGCAATATTTGCAATTTTACTTTTTCTTTACCCTAAAAAAAAGTAAAATTATGGAAGGGGCAAAAGCCATATGATTCCTTCTGCTTGAGTCATCGTCTATATTGTATGTCCATTTGTATGGGCTTTAAATGGTGAAGAATGTTTCCCATCATAAAATGGTAAAGAATATTTCCCACCATAAAATAGGAAAGAATGTTTTTTGAACATGGACCAAACCATGAAATGTTGTTTGCGGTAGAAAACTTTTTGTAACTATTTTAGAAAAGAAAATCCTACATTAATATAGAACGGACACCGATTATAAGTGCATCCATTAACCTGATTTTTTGACCCACATGTTTTAATAGTAAAGTAATTAAAGTTATTCGTTGGAAGTTAATGCATGGACCTGCATTAATAAACACATACTTAGAAAAAACAAAATGTTAGTTGGTGCGTCCATTGACTGTCTTTAATTAAGGAATGTATTTAATTGATTTTCTTGACCACTAAAATTGTTGCAACATGGTTACAAATTAAAGCAATCTTGAGTGGCATTATCCTAAAATTTATGACCTCATACTAATTTGTAATTGAATTGGTATATCACATGTTGGATTTTAAATGCATAATTTACACAAAATTATACATTATGTAAAACTCAATTAATTGCAAATAAAAGCAATAAAATTGAGAGTACCTCTTGAAGCGTGCTTGTGCAAATCCCCGGATCGATGTTGGCGAGGTGTAGGTCGAATCCCGATCACAAATTCTCGGATCGAAGGACTAATTCCCACGAATGTCCTTAATTGTATATATCTCGAAATTATCAGTACTAAACTGAAATCCCGTTTTTCTGAGTGTTTATTCTTGGTGGCTTATACCAAAATGGTCACAATGGGTTCCCTTTTATAGGGAAAAAATCCCAAAAAATTCCAAAACAACTTTACCTAATTTCCAACAAAATAATTCTTTTTACTAATTTAATCCAACTTTACTTTTTACTTTATTTTGTATTTAGTGAAGGTGTAAAGTTAATTTGATAAAGTAAAGTTGGATTTTTATGGAGGTGGAAAGTAAAATTGGATTTTTATGGAAGTGGAAAGTAAAGTTGAATTATTGGTACTATTTGGTAAATAGATCATTGGGCTGGGTTTTAGATTTTGGGCCAAGTGGCCCAAAACCCATTTGGGCCTAACATCACATATGGTCGTGTTCCTTTTGTTTGGCCTGGTTAATATTTCAATAAATTAACATAACACACATCAACCCAATCAAATTATAGCATGTAACAAATTTAGAAGATTATAAATTATGAAATGTAAATACGAATAAAACAAATATGATTTCTTTTTTAATTCATGCATGCAGGCAGACAAGTCCACCATCGTAGACGAAGCGATCAAATACATATCAACACTACAAGAAACCCTAAAATCACTGGAGAAACAGAAGGAGGACAAGCTGAAGCTCCACGCCCACCAGGGACTAGGCAACCAGCTGTTAGGACATCAGAGCACCTCCGTTGTCCTCGACTACTCCTACAGCACCACACCAACCGAAGCCATCATCGGTAGCACCTCGCACACGCCATCTGGCCACCACGAATTCGCAGGCCAACAACAACAACAATTGCCATTGATCATGAACAATGGGAATAGAGGGGTACTAGGTCTCAACAACAACTTCATCGACGACAACAACAACATCGTCGATGCTTCGGCCTTTGGTGTTCCAACTTTCCCTGCTTCCTTCCAGACATGGCTGTCCCCTAACGTCGTCCTGAGCATGTGTGGGGACGACGCTCACGTCAGCGTCTGCTCCCCGAGGAAGCCAGGATTGCTTTCCACCGTGTTCTACATACTTGACAAGCATAACCTGGATGTGCTTTCTGCTCATTTCTTCTCGGATGAGTATCGCTGCATCTACTCGATCCATACTCGTGTGAGTATAATTCATCATTCGTATGCATATAATCTCATCGGATTTGAACTAATAAAATTTTTGCAGGCCGCGAGCGGGAATAGCTCCGATCAGCTCCTGAAGACATTGGCAGTGGAAGATACTTTCAAGCTAGCAGCTGGAGAGCTGAATCTGTGGTTATCGTCGTGTTGATGATTAATTCATCATTCTTAGGTTGAAATTAGGTTCGGGAGACTTCACTTTTTTATATAATTTTCATCAGGTTTGTTTATCAATATGTTGTGACGCTTTTTAGCTTTCAAGAACTTTAAGAATCGATGTAATCAATTCCTAAAACAGTTTTTCGGACGAATCTAGTTATGTTGCTTTCTGATGTTGTTATTTTTATTAATTTTTTGGTACTTTGAATCGTGTCAAGATCAATCAAAATCAAATTTTAACAAAAAGTGAAGACAAGGTACGAGACAATCAACCACTCTATATTGATAATGCGTGAGCTACTCAATTCGGAGTATTTTATTTGTTTCGAAAACATTGCATTAAGCTAAATGAGAAAAATATTTAGAAGTCATGACCTCTCTTATTTTGGTAAATTGTGTGCCTTGTGATTCAGGATTTTAGAGAACTTTATTATAGCCTAGGCCGACTGTACATCATTAGGCAGACTGAAAATTTTAATTAGTCGATCTGATTCGTATAACATAACATCAATAAATTTGAGTAGATTTTAGTACAATTTCGTAAAAAATATCTCTACTGACATCATGTACATGTTTTATCTTAATCTACGTCCGTACATATACGTGTCTTATTTTAATCTACGCCAGAATGATTTTTTTTTCGGCAAGGTATAAAGATGATACTTGCTGGCTATTGGAGGGATTTGACTATCTTGCACGATAAAAATAAATGAAAATCGGCATCATGTCCATAACCTAATTCTAAATGGAAAGACCTACCCAACATTTTTTCTGGGGAAAAAAGTTTCATATATCATGTTGATAATTCAAGTAAAAGCCTATCAAGTTCCGACGGACGGAAGGAAAGACATGTCGTGAAAACTATTTAATTCAAATGTGTTCTGTAATTCAACGAATTATTATGAGTATTTATTAACCTACTTTGTTAATTAATTGTAAATTATATTAACCAAAGGACAAGGAAATAGCAAGCATCATATGAATGATTAAATTTCAAATAGGACACTCTTACTCAAATTAACCCATAAACATATAACTAAGAGTAAATTGAATCTCATCCATAAGCGAAAACTAAACAAAAACTCATGATTGAACATTCATACTTTTGCTACTCCACACAGGAAAAGCCAAAGAGTATTCTTAAATTTCACCATTAATTTCAACTACACCTATGGATCTGAACATCTAAGAGATGACCAAATTATTTTTTCGCGCTACACTGTGCAAGGTTACAACCGGGAGCTTTTGTAAACACCCTCTCACCATAAAATCCATTGAAATAAAAACAGGAAGAAGTAAAAAAGAGCACCAAAAATCTTAATGATATATTGATATTGCATATCATATGAAAATAGACTCCGACGCAACATACACTCCGGCGCATTATACCACCATCATGGCGCAAAATACACGCGCGCATCATAGCACCATCAAGTCCCTCGTAATTTAGACAATGATCAACGATTACTACTAAGACTTATTTTGGATCGTTTTTCCCATCTTGCCCCACTGGTTTTTCCCAAGTGTTTCAAAATTTTGGTTCGATCAACCATTACTAAGAATAAGTTATTTTCTTCAACCTAAATTCGGATAGTAGTTCAACACTTGGTTCATGACTTGATTATTGACCAACCAGGCGGGTTGACCAATTTACTCAATTAAACAAACCGGCTTAAAAAATCATAACATGTCTTTTGAAAACAACATAACTCTAAGTTATATATTAAAATGACTAAAAAGTATTTCTCTAAAAAAATGACTAAAAAGTAATTTTAATGTAAATTAAATATCAGTAAATAAAATTAGTTATTATTTATACCAATTAGATATTTTTAATACTGAATATAATAATTAAATTTTTAAAAAAGATTTTCGATCCAACCAATAGTTTGACCAGTTGGATCAATTGGCCAACAAAACAAAAGAAGTTTTATGGACCTCCAAATTGTTTTGAAACCTTTATTTTTCCTCTCTTAGTCATAGTAATTTTATGGCAATTTATGCTTAGTATCATTAGTTAAAGAATAATCTTTTAATAAACATAGGAGGGTGACGAAACTTAGAAAGGGTGCGTTTGGTACGATTTCTGGACAGGACAGAACAATACTGGACAGAACTACTTGTTCTAGCTGTACTGTCCTATGTTTGGTAATTTCTTACAAGATTGGACAAGTAGTTCAATTCTCTATTTAATAAATAAAAGAATATATTGTATACTTTTGTTAAAGACAAAATTACCCTTCATCATAAAAATTAATATACACACGATGCAGGTTAAATTAATGGTACAATCTTCACAAAATTATTCTTCATTAAATTTTTGTACATCAAAAAATAATACCAAATTAAAGCCATAGAAAAGAATCCTTACAAACTTGTATTAGAAATCCTCCATAATAAAATTATTAAAACAAAATCTTATGAACAAAAGTCAACAACTTATTTTTTAGCAAATCAATACAAACCACAACATGAGAACAGTTAACCAAGCAGTCTCTTGACAAAATCTAGTCGCATTTCTTCATCCAATCCTCGAAAGAAACTAACATAACTAGGATTTTGCATTATCCGTATCCCAGCTTCAATTATTTCAGCTCTAGTCAGTCCCAACTTCTTAAGCTCCTGAGATAAATCTTCATTCATAGAAACCGTGTCATTGCATATCTTCTATGCAATCAACATAAAGTCTTGTCTTGTTTTTTCAATACTTCTATTGAAGGCATCAATGAATTCATTTCCACGCGATGTTTCTCTTGGCCTTTTCTTTGACTGGATCTTTGTTAAAGGTGTAGGCGTATTTGCATTATGAGGAGAATTTGTTGCAATAACTTCTTCATATTGGTCACCTATTACCTGTTCAGCCTCAATAGTTTCTACAGCATCTGCTACTGGTTTTGCTGCTTTTCCATTTGCACGATCCTTTCCAAATATATGGAGCAAATGTGGGTACAGCGAATATGATTTTCTAATAAGGTGTGGTGCATTAGGAGGACTCTATAACAAAAATAATATTAACGTTACATTAAACGTATAAAACTTTACTGATTGTCACTATAATACAAGAACGTTATACTTACCTTCATGTATGCATCTGAAATATCTGTACTTTCCACTTCAACACATTGCTTGGTTTCGTTCCATCCAAATTCACTTTGGTTGATCATTTCAGTAGCAGCATGGTACTTTTCTTTCATTCTCTTTATTTTATTTGCAACATGCTTGGCTATGACATTGTACCCTGGACTCTTCTCGTTCATAGCTTTTGCTAAAGTATCATAAGTTCCAGATTTAAAATTGTCAATAAAAAAATTTCCAGAAATCAAAAAGCAGAAATTAAGATCTCTTTCTACAAGAATGAATATGATATGTACATGAGACTAGTAACTAACGCATGATGCTAGTAGTAAATAAATATAAAAGAGACAGCAACTCACCGAAACCATCCACTAATGAACGAATATAATATGTACATGTCAAAAATTGCATTACGTAGTCAAAAAGCAAACGAATAAAGCGATGAGGCTATTCACCGAAACCATCCACATTACGAAAGAATATAATATGTACATGTTACTAGTATCTTTCTCACGAAACCATTCATTAAGACTAGGAACTCTAAAATTACATTACGTAGTAAAAAAAATTATGAACTCAGCTCTGATTGAAGCTGTAAACTGTAGCCCCTTCTCAAGAAAAAAGTTGTAAACCCTAGTTACCACCGCAAAGGAATAGAAACGTGGTTTAGTAACGATGGAATAAAAGGAGTTAAAAGGGTAATATGGTAATAAAAAAAGAAATTATTTGCTGTTTCATAACTGTGGGTTTTGGCCCATGTATTTAGGTGGGACAAAAAATTAAAGGTAGGCTTGGACAACTTTTTAGTTTGTACCAGCTTATTTTTTTTACCAAACATGGGCTTGGGACAAAAATCATTGTCCAAGCCTGTCATGTACTATTTACCAAACACAATTACCAATTGTTAAAATCCTAACAATTAAATACCAAATTGTACTTATGGAGGGACCATCGATAGACCTGGTAAACAGGAGAAATTGGGGGTCGTCTGTATTCTTACAAAATCTTGGTTTTTCTTCTCACAATCCGAGTAATTTATTGTGATCTTTTTATACTTAACAATTAATCTTTCAATAAATTCCAGAGAGTGAGCGAAATTTACAAAGCACAACACAAAATTACTACTTGCAAAATCCTGACAACCGAATATCAAATTTTATTTGTGGAGGGATCATCGATTGATCCGGAGATCTTCGAGGTTTTTTTTTTTTGCATAACCTTGCTTTTTTTTTTGTCTCAATCCGAGTAGCCTTATAATATATTTATACTTAGCAATTGATAATTGAACAATTAACTTTTTAATAAATTTAGGAGTGAGATAATCTTACGAAGTGTAACATAAAATTGTACTTGTTAAATTTGATCAATTGAATACCAAATTATTCTTATGAAATGTACTACCATCGATTGACCAGAGAAATGAAAAAAAAAAATTTGGGATGACTTCCGATTTTTTAAATTTTAGTTTTCGTCTCTCGATCCAAGTTATTTTGGGGTGATACCCGTGGTCTTGTAGCCTAGTGATATTGAGAGGTGTTGAGTTGGTGGAGGTCCAAGGTTCAAACCTTGGCTTAAACATATCTTGTAATATAATAGATTTAGAATAGGATCTAAAAAAATAAGTTATTTTGCGGTGATTATTTTATAATTTGTAATAATAATTGAACAACCATTTTTTAAATAAAATTATGAGAGTGAACGAATCTTAAAAAGCGCAAAATAAAATTACTACTTGTTAAAATCTTAGTAATTGAATACCAGTTTATACTTGTGGTGCACCATTGATTGACCCGGGAAACAGGGAAAATTCAAGTCAACCTCAGTATTTCTTAAACCTTGGTTTTTCTTTGTCAAACTGAGTAATTTTATGATGATCTTTTTTCTACTTAGTAGTAATAATTAAACAGTTAATATTATCAAAATTTACGAGAGTAAGAGTCTTACACGAGACAATCCCTGGCTTTTTCTATCTCCATTCATTAATTTTATGGTGGTCTTTTTTCAAAATGTGAGAAATTTTGGGTCAACTTCTAGATTTTTTTAAACCTTGATTTTTACTTTCTCAAAATGAGATTTTTATGGTGATATTTTTTAACTTTGTAGCAATAATTGAATAACTAATTCTTTAATAAATTTAGAAAAAGTGATCAAATCTTATAAAGCGCAACATATTATTATTACTTGTTAAAATCCTAACAATTAAATATCAAATTATATTTTCTAGAGGGACCATCATAATGTTTTCCGTCTTTAACCCCACGGAGTAAAAAACAGATATATAAATTCCCTTCCTAGTGAAAACAATGATACAAGTTTCTATCATCCATAATTTGTTTTTCATCCTCGGGAGAAAGCCTGGCTTAAACATATCAAGAAATCCATAGTTAGCTGGTCCAATATGAACGATATGGAAAAGGGAGAGGGAACCTTAAAGAGAAGCAAAACAAAAGGGTCATCGAAAAAGAAGGACAGGGAGGATGGTGATAGCTCTGATGAGGAATCGGAGCTTAGAATACATAAATTGACGGAAAGAGAGAGGAGGAAGAAGATGAAGAACATGTTCAATGACCTTCACGCCTTGCTTCCACAGCTTCCTGCTAAGGTTAGAGAAGCAGTTTATATTTCTATTGGAACGGAATTTATTTGACGGTCTTATATATTTTTCCAACACTTTCTTATCTGCTATTTTTCCCTTGGTTTAAATTTGAGTCCCGATTTTAATGAGAAATTACTATTAGTTATATCAAGCATCACAAGTGTCACAACCGCTGATCTCGTATCCAAAAGATCAAAAGATAAACACCTGTCTATGTAGCAAAATGAAGTCTAGATAGAAGCTTATTCTTAGGAATTAAGATAAAGGTACCTATCTTTATGGAAATTTTACGTGATATTTCGAGAATTTACGTTACCTTTCCTTGCAATTAATCTTCGAATTTTGAACTGGGTTACAAAACCTATTCTGATTTTTCGTCTCATCATTTGCCAATTGAACCAAACTTTAAACTAACATAATTTACGGAATGTTAGAGATGGAACTTGATGTTGGTAATGAAAGATCAGTTACTACTTTTACTATTTTTTGTTTGTTTTATGTATCGGGCATATGAGTTCCTTATACTTGTTCTTAAATATTTCATCAAAAAGAAAGATCAAATATCTTCTTAAAAATAAATTGTACGATAACAATGCCAAAATTTGAACCATGTAACTCTTAGTCATTTATATTACATTGTATCATTGAGTTACAAAACATAGAGACCGAGCCACTATACGTAGAGAATATCCAACGGCGGTTCCAGAAATCGAACCATGGTCAAGGGCTTTTAGCCGTCTGAGAACAGTCCTAGAAGTTTTACGTTTTAGTTCCTACTTTTAAGAACCGTCTTAACCATAAAATCATTGGGTCAAATTTTAAATTCTTTGGGACTTAACAATGAGATTTTAAGTATTTCTTCCAATATAAAGTTCAACCGTTGTAAGCGTCTCGCAACGTAATGTTCCGTTTCCGTATTTTCTGAACTGTGGGCAAGGCTGAATTGAAGGACCTACCATTTTTAGATACCTAATTAAAACAGCCGCTATACATTATAAGTGCATCCATTGACTTGATTTTCTTGACCCACATGTTTTAACTGGTAGGTAATCAAAGTTATTCATTAGAATAATGCAAGGATCCGCTTTAATAAATAAACTTAAAATCTTACCAAAAAATAATTACACTTAAAAATAAGCAAATGTTAGTTAATGCATCTATTGACTATTTTTTAGTAATCAACTGAATTGATTTTCTAGGCCATGAAGTTATTTCAGGAAGGTTTCTTTTTATAACGGCATAATATGTGAATTTTTTTTGTCAAATTTTAATTCAGATTAATTGGCCTAAATAATATATGTATTAACATCTTGTTGAGTACAGAGTTTCTCAATGTATTTCAACAGGATTGCAAATCATAGAAGTCTTTGAGTGACCCCACAATTTATGACCCCATACTATTTTGTAATGTATACACTATGACCATTCCTTTTGTCTGACCTAATTCATATTACAATTAAATGAACTTTTCACACATCAAACCAATCAAATTCTAGCATGGTAGTCCTCAACATTCTATATCACATCATAAACTTATAAGTTTAATAAGTTTAGGTATCCAATTATGACAAATTATACATATGTCATAAAATTCTCTCATTCTCCATTCATTCATGTAGGCAGCAAAATGCACCATCGTAGATGAAGCGATCAAATACATATCAACACTCCAAGAAACCCTAAAATCACTGAAGAAACCGGAGAAGAAGATAAAGCTCCAAGGCAAGCAGCCATTAGGGCACCAGAGCGCCACCGCATCCGAAGCCATCATCGGTAGCACCTCGCACACGCCAGCCCACCACCCGGAACTCCCAGACCAGCAACAACAGTTACCATTGATCGTGAACGACAACGACATCGTCAGTGGTTCGGCCATTGGTGGTCCAGCTGTCCCTGTTTCCTTCCTGACATTGTCCTCTCCCTATGTTGTCCTGAACAAGTGCGGGGACAGCGCCATGATCAACGTCTGCTCGCCCCGAAAGCCGGGATTGCTCTCTGCTATGTTCAACATACTATACAAGCATAACTTGGATGTTCTGTCTGCTCAACTCTTCGGGGATGAGCATCACTGTTTGTATGCGATCCATGCTCGTGTGAGTTTAATCCATAACTTTTTTTCATAATATATTTGTGATATTCAAAGTTGAGTATTGTTTAACGTTGAAATGATGTGTTTTACATGGCAACTCTATACGTTTGGCAGGCTGCCGTAGGAAATAGCTCAGGTCATCTCGCGAAGACATTGGCGGCGGAAGATACCTTCAAACTAGCAACTGATGAGATGCGCGAGTTGATATCTTCGTGTTGATGATTAGTTAATCATTTCTTATGTTGAAATTGTTTCCCGGAGACTTTTTACCGCTTTTTTAAATAATTTTCTTCGGATCTGTTTATCAGTAGGTCGTGACGCTTGCTAGCTTTCATGGATCCATGCATTTTCATTCAATTTCAGAAATAGATTTCCGGACAAATATAGTTGTGTTACTTGTGATGTGTTTTTTTCGTACTTAGGATGTTGAGAGCCGTGTTATATCTATTTCAAAATCACATGATTCGAATCGAATAGACCGTTCTATTTCCATCCACATTGACAATTTCCAAGTCGTGATTGTCAATCCCAATGCACTTAATTGTTTCTAAGGGATTTTCTCATTTAGCCAAATGCAAAGTTTTCGAAAGTAATGAAAATACTCGAGTGTAATACTTCACGGGCCTTGGACCTGCCCACTGGGGAATTACTGGGCCCATAAGCAAGGCCCAGATTGTCGTTTGTTTGGGCACCGACATCACACCAGTACGGTGAAGCCGTTCTGCAAGGTTGGATCTCCGAAATTAGATTACTAGACATGATAAGTGTCTAAATATTATTTACTATTTATCAGGCTTAAACTTTTATTAGTCTTCGATTAGTTTATTCCGGGCCTGAATACCAAATAGTCCTAAACAATTAATAAAATGATTGTCCTCGGACCCTTATGCTTTGCCTAAATCACTGTTTACCTCCTCCGGTTGTTCGTAAAGAAACTCGTGATGAGGAATGTGCAGCCAAGGATTCGGTATATGGAAATGGTCACATCCATGATCCTCCATGAGCATTTGGGTTTCTTTTGTTTTTGGTGATTCGGGATCCTTGTTTATGTGTTTACATGTGGTGATTTTTTTCTTCTGAACGCGCAATTCAATAGTTTTTATCATTCTGTAGTTCTGATAATTAGATATTTAATACTTTTTGAAGAAATAATGTAATCTTGATTTTTTTTAGAGGTAATACAACTTCACTTATAAAAAAGTCTTCATTATTTTAAAACTGAAACTTTAACTCTTCATTCGTTTTTTTTCTTTTGGAAAGGGATACTTTATTCAAATAGCATAAACAGTATATCATGTCCAGAAGCTGTAAGAAACCAGAGGATGCCACCAACAAGCTATAAGAAAACAGAAACAATCCCCAGAAACAACAACCCTTCCCGTTGTAGACGCGTTGTAGACGAGACGAGCTTTCAGCCATTGGCCTCATTAAAAAATTTATTTCAGAAAAACCTGCCGCACCGGGAAAAAATCAGAATAAGAAAAAGAGCGTCACCGATGCCACTGCTAGTCTGAAGGGTACACAGTCAACATAAATTAAAAAGATAGCCTACCACTATTACAAAGATCAAAGTGAGTTCGCAGCAGGTCTCTCCACGTGAATAATACCCTGCACGCAGTAAGGAGGCCAGGAGAAGACTAGTAGTTCACGATCCAACAGAATCTCCAGTTTTGCCATCTCATGAGCCGCATGATTTGCATCCCGCCGGATATGCTCAAAGCGAACCTGTTGAAACAGAGAGAAAAGTTCTTTACAGTCATCCAAGATCATCGCTACATCACTTCTATCATATAATCTCTATGTAAAAGCGTTACCAACGAAAGGCAGCAAGATTCCAATTCAATCCTCTCTAAACCCAATGCACTAGCTAATTCAAGCCCCGTGAATATAGCTTTGCCCTCCAGGATCGTGGGATGGTGAAGGTGAGGAAAAGCTCGAGTAGCCGCCATAACGAAAGTACCCTCATCGTCTCTAATCACAACCCCAACTTGATCACCCCCGGCTGATCGAACGCCCGCGTCAACATTTAACTTAAGCCAACCACTAGAGGGCGGCCGCCAATGTACACTATGCCTCTGTCCCTTCATACTGCCTCTCTGCTCCTGCACTTTTAAGTACTCCTGCCAGAATCGAATTCCATCAGCTAGGACTTGCTGTCGACTCCAATTCATCTCCTGCTAAAAAATAGACAGATTCCTAAGTTTCCATAGTTCCCATATACAAGAGGCGCGTCAGCCCCATTCTAACCGATCCGAGGTAGCAAACAAAATAGAAAAACCTGCCTCCGTGCTGTGAAAGGAGTTGTTATTGAGATTAACTCCAACTTCCCGCCAAATAGTCTGTGTCCATCCGCAATTAAAGAATAAGTGTACCACCATCTCAGCTTCAAGTCCACACCCGGGACAGTGTTCCTCAATGTCCATTCCGCGCCTTCTCAAGTTCACCCTTACCGGTAAGTATTATCAAGAACACGCCAAATTACCATTTTGATGCGAGGCGGGCAAGCCAGCGACCAACACTTTTACCACATATCACTGCTAATGCCACGTCCATGATTCAATTGCAACATCCCCTGCCAATTCTTGAAATCCAGTCGATACCCACTGCGAACAGTGTATTCCTTATCCATCGTAAAGCTCCATCTTAGCTGGTCGCTAGGATGCCGAGCACTTATGAAAATTTTTTGAATTTTATTTATGTCATCCTCACCAAATTAGTAAGCAAACACTATGCCTGCTTAGTAAGCATTGCTCTGTTGAAGTTCTGTAGTCTCCTAAAGTCTAAACCACTCTTCATTCATTTTTAATTGTACTCAAAGATCCACAGTTGAAATCATCGGGTCAATATTAATTTTTCAATTTTGGAATAAGAGGTGCTAAAATGGTTAGGCAAAGCACAGGGGACCAAGGGTAATAATCTGAAAAAAAATATTAAGTGATGTGTAAAACTAACCAGCCAACTCCACAATTATTCAACTCGGTGTTATTCAATTACTATGTACTTCTATCACAAAATAATATTAACTTGTGTTTAGGGGCGGAGCGAGAAAGTAATATTATTTTAAAAAAATTCAACATATGTAATTACAACATTCATAATTGTCCTCTATGATTACTCATGTGTTGAAATCCCTCCATGATAACTTCATTATCAATACAATCAATTAAAAAAATAGAAGAGGAATATAAAGAGAGAAAGATGTGCAAAAACCCTAAAAAAGAAGAAGAAGAGAGTGAAGTACGGGGTGGCTATTTTCATTTGTTTAACCCTAATAGTAATATGGGTCTAATAGTATTATTAATATGGGCCTCAAGAATTATGACTTATTTCTATTTTTTAAAAAGATAGAAACTGCTTATTATGGACCTTAAGAATTAGTGTGGTCAATGTTTAAATTTAGTGGGTACACATATTAAAACATAAATTCAGTTATAAAAAAATTAACATGTAAGTGGGGACAATTGACCCCACTAACTTTAAAGTAGCTCCGCCACTGCTTGTGTGTAAAATGTTCAAGGATATTTTTTATTCTTACCCAAACTAAAAAACCAAACGATTAATGACTTCTTTTTTTTAGTTCCATTTATCCAAATAAAAAAACCACAATTTAATACCTTCCTTTTTTTAGCTCCATTATCATAAAATTTTAAGCAAATTTAAAATTTAAACACCTAATTTATTACTATATTTGAATACACAAATACGGGTAGAATTAAAACTCAAACCTTTGGTATTTTTTTCAAAACTCCCACCTACCGATTGATGGACTACCCTTGCTGACCATCTTCCGTTCTCATTTTCGATCGACTGCCCTTCGTAAGCCTATCTGACATGCACAAACCGTCACTAACTGCTGTCGTACCTTCCTTTTCCCTGAATGCCGAAAACACTACACTTTCTATTTCCCTTCCCTGAACCTAAACGCTGCACCTTCCTTTTCCTCGTCACCGTCTCCCTAACACCTTCAACCCTAACAATGCCTATCGCTGCCCCTTTACCAGCAAGTCTGAACAACAAACCAGTAAGTCCGAACAACAAAACAGCAAGTCCAAACAACAATGTAGAAAGTTTAAACAACAAACCAGCAAGTCCAAATAACAAACTAAGAAGTCTGAACAACGAACCAGTAATACTGTTATACAAACCACCAAGTCCGAATAATAAACTAGCAAGTCCGAACAACAAACTAGAAAGTCCGAACAAAAAATCAGCAAGTCCGAACAACAAACCAAAAAGTTCGAAAAAGAAACTAGCAAGTCTGAACATTAAACAATTGTCTTTGTTGGATTTCAAAAGAAAGAAACGTAGAAATTAGGTTCACTAAAAATAACTAATGATGACTAAAATTAGGGTTTTGTGATTAAATTAGGTTTACATAGAACTTAAAACCAATTAATTCAAAATAAGGTGGTTATAGAAATTAATTGGAGAGAGAAAATTTATTATATTAATTTTACGAAATCACCATTTTGTGTCTATTCCCTTTCTTTAATCCCCATATGGGGGCGATGGATTTAGTGGGATGTCTAAAAAGTAATCCCTACCATGGGGATTATTTCTAGACCATCAGATAGAGATGTTATCCTTAAAATCTTAATCTAATGATTATTAATGATTAAGAACATAATTAGTATTAAACAAGGGTAAATTACATTTGGCCCCCTCGGGTTTGGGGTATTTAACGTTCGTCCCCTGCTTTTCTAAAATTGATTAAAAAAAATTTCTTGTATGGCAAAATTGTACAAATCATCCCCTATTGCCAAAATCGGAGATTTTCTCCAGCGAGAAGGCACGGGAAATGACTATTCTACCCTTATACTAAAAAACAAAAAACAATTAAAAAAATCATTTGTCCTCCTCCCTCCTCTCTCCTCCCCTTCCTCCATTCCTCTTCCTCCTCCTCCTCCTCCTTCTCTTCCTAAACACAACTAAACCCAGAACCTAAATCCTAATCTGAGAAATTAAAGCTTCTAATTTTGGGCAAAACCTTTTCCACATCTTCGTCAGTAAATAATAATTCACAAGAATGTTGTATAAATTGTCTTCATCAATGAAATCAAAGGTAATTTACTAAACAAAATGGAATCTTCAACACTCGTGTACCATCAAAACGAACCAAGTCATCATCCACCAGGTACACTAATCACCATCATCGAAACTAGGCCCAATTACACAGAAAAAGCAACCATAAGAATCCATCGTAATCATCAATCGTCCAATCCCATGTCACCGTTAACTTCTATTCATGGGCTTGGATCTTCTTCTTTGTCCATGGTTGAACCATCTTTTGGGGTGGCTATATCACCTGCTAAATCCACCGGCATGGAGGTGCTAGGCCCATCGGGCCCAGGTAAAATGAATGACATCCTCCCTCCACCAATGCAACGCACTCTTCGAGGCTCGACCTTCCTGAGTTGCCGTTACGCCACCGACTCACTGCCGTTAAGTTGCATCCTCCGGGAACTAAATTAATAACTCCCTACTCGCACGTTCCAATTCCCACCTTGGAAAATTATCAGTGGATCTTTAATTGGGCGATTGATTTTGATCAGATGTCGTTCATAATTTTCACCAGAGCAGCTCAATCTCACTACGGTAGCGATGCACTTGGTCGCCTCAATCTCCAAAATTAGCTCCTGGGAAGCTAGAGAATCGTACAAGACATGGAAGCAAAGCAGGGATCGGTGGGAGGGGACTAGCCTTGTACGGGTCTCCCTCATCGAGGAACCGAAAAGAAGAGGATATCGTCGAGGAGATGTGGGCTCTTGGAATCGATCTCTCAATTGGAAGAGGTTTAGCTGTGTTTAGGAAGAGAAGGAGGAGGAGGAGGAAGAGGAAGATGAAGGGAGGAAGGGGAGGAGAGAGGAGGGAGAAGGACAAATGATTTTTTTTTTGTTTTTTAGTATAAGGGTAGAATAGTCATTTTCCGTGCCTCCTCGCTGGAGAAAATCTCTGATTCAGGCAATAGGGGCTGATTCGTACAATTTTACCATACATGAAGAGTTTTTTAATCGATTTTAGAAAAGCAGGAGGGCGAGCATTAAATACTCTAAACCCGAGGGGGCCAGATATAATTTACCCATTAAAAAAATATGTATTTAATTACCGTATCTCTAATTATCTTTATTTTTCTTAACTATATTTAAATTTTAAATCCTACATTTTTCTCTCAACTAATTAATTATGATAACAAATAAAAAAAATCCCATCACCCTTGACAAACCCTCTCCTCCCTCCCTCCCATCGTCGTCAACAAAACAAAACCCCTTGTGATACCGATCTTGTGAGACCAATCTCACGTGTCCGTATGGCATGGGAGAAGTCATATTAGTGATTTTCAGGTGGTAATGAAGGCTCATCTACACTTGTGGATAAGTGCAGGAGACTCGTCCAGTATGATAAATAAGTGGAGGTTGACTATTGTGCAAGACAATCGGTCATCCTTAATGAATTGATGTTTGCCTCTTGCTGCTGCTTTTTGTTTCTGATCCAAGTTATGAATTTTTACTTCACTATATGTCATAATTTTCATTTTTACAGTTTATACATGTTAAATGATCCTTAATTTTTGTACATCGTTAACGTAATATTGGTACCTCATTAACGTAATATTGGTACCTCATTATCGTAATATTGGTACCTCGTTACTATAATATTAGTACCCCATTACTGTAATATTGGTACCTCGTTACTATAATATTGATACCCCGTTACTATAATATTAGTACATGTATTGCATAATTTAGAGTTTGATGTGCTTCTTGTTTTTGCAACTAGGTTGAATACATTAGAAGCAGATGAAGAAAAAGGGCAATACCAAAATCTTTGAGGATAAGGTCGGTAAGAAGATGAAGGAAAGAGAAGAATACATTATAAAATGATGTTATCGAAGAGGGTGATTATTCGGCGAAGGTGATGGGATTACGTGATGGTATAATATTTGAATGAGTGTTTTTGGAAGCAATATTTTAGGGATTTAATTTTTTGAATATTTGATAGTTATATATTTTGTAGCACGATTTTAGGGATTAATTGATTCTCTCTTTAATGCCTTCCTAATTTTGTGTTACTAGTTAAATACTATCATACCCTTACAGTCTATAGTCCCCATGGTGGGGACTATGCCTAATCTCCGCCGAATCTGAGCTGCCATATGAGGACTAAATTTTTTTTTCCACCCAATCCATTTCCATTGTTTTCATGCGATTTTTTAAAGGACAAATTATCCCATAGTCCTTGATCTTAATCAAATTCTCCTATCGGTCCCTCCTTTCTCATAATAATTTAGACGTCCCTGTATTTTGAAAAAAAATATTGGCCTCGGGTCCCTGGTTGATTTCAACACCCATTTATTTTATTTTTTTGTCATGTGAAATGACTATTTTACCCTTTACAAAAAGACAAAATAAGATGAAATTTGTCATTTTGTGAAGGATAAATTAGTCATTTTACATGACAAAAAAATAAAAAAAAAATGGGTGCTGAAGTCAATTAACAACACGAGACCAATATTTTTTCAAAATATAGGGATGGCTAAATAAATTTTCAAAAAATAAAGACCCCAGAAGAGATTGTAATTAAAACTAGGGGGACTAGAAGGTAATTTGCACTTTCTTCAAACCCTATATCCGCGTCTCCCATATTAGTCGTCCCATCATCCAGTTAGATTAAATTGCGTGTCCATCTACCATTATATCAGACGTCCGGATCATTATTCCTAGCTATCAGGAGGATTTTGAGTATCTTCCACGATAAAAAAAAATAGTAAAAATCGGCATCATGTCCACAACCCCAAGTCAAATTGAGAAGACCTCCGACATTTGGGAGTTATTTAATCCAAATCGCATTTTAAGGTTGAAAGTCATACCTTTATATTTTAAATTGAAATGATACGGAAAACCTCCATGAAATTTCTAATAAATTTGCAGAACAAGTCAATATACTAATTTTTTGTGTGTATGACAACTCGTAATTAAAGATTGATCACTTAAAATTTTATTGAATTTGTAAATTTCGAATCCAAATTTTCTTAAATCAACCTTGCCATTAGCATGACATACTTCTAATGACAAACTCATGGATCATCCATCCAACACACATTGACGTATTTCTCATATCCAACCATAGTCGTAAACCAAACATCTCGTGAAGAAGATAGATGGGCGATTTAGGTTATCAAATGTAAATGTAGACCTAGGAGTAACTCCAAACAAAATCGTATCGTAAAAAATAAATATTATTGTCGCAAAATACAAAAAAAATAATTGACGAAAATAATATACAATATATGACAATATAAAAATGACGGTGATGGTGATATCTAAAAAAATAATTAGTGTCTCTGTACTCACTGTCCCCTGTTTTTACCCCAACTCAGCTTGACGGTTAACCACGTCACCTTTCCTTCCATGCCACTTCCTCCGTGTGACCAGCAAAAACACTAAAACACCAGTTCAAAGCAACACAACTTTTTAAGAGCTGCAAACTTCATAGACTTATGACCATGTCGGGGTCCTCTTTAAACGCCAAGCTCACCACAAGGACCAAAATTTTGGGTCTCCGGTTGTGGGTCGTCTTGGGAATTTGCGTTGGAGCCGGTATAGTGGTCCTCCTCTTCATTATCTCGCTCTGGTTCACTTCTAGAAGGAACAGCAAGAAAAACATGGCTAAGGGCTCCAAGAATGGCGGGGTTCTTCCCAAGTTCAAGGCTTTGACTTTGTCATCGGCTTCCTTACCGAACCCTCCACCGACAATCCCGAACGAGTCCAGAGAAATCCAGGAGATCCGGTTCGATCCGAAGGAGGTCGAACCGGGGCCCGGGAATGAAGAGGAGGTGAGCCAGGGTGGTGGGAAGAGCAGAATTTACGTGGAGATTAGGAAGGACCATAGGATTTCATACCCGGCGAACGGGTCGGTTCAGGGGAGCGGGGACGGGTCGAGCCGGTCGGGTGATCAGGGTAATGTGGTGGTCCCCGAGGTGTCCCATTTGGGGTGGGGCCATTGGTACACACTCAGGGAGCTGGAGGATTCTACTAATGGTTTCGATGCGGAGAATGTGATCGGTGAAGGAGGGTACGGGATTGTGTACCTTGGAGTTCTGTCCGATGATTCTAAAGTTGCCGTAAAAAATTTGCTTAATAACAGGTGGGTATTATCTTTTAGTTTTGACTTTTGCATGCAGAAGTTGTGGCCTAGGAAGATTAATGATGTGGTTTTCGATGCAGGGGACAAGCCGAGAAGGAGTTCAAGGTTGAGGTCGAAGCCATTGGACGTGTTAGGCACAAGAATTTGGTGAGGTTGCTCGGCTACTGCGCGGAAGGAGCTCATAGGTAGTTCAATGTTTTCCTTTCAAGCATGAGACTTTCCCCGTGGAATGCTTACTATTTATTGCGGTGATCTGCATTTTGCTGATAGAAATTTTGTTTTTGGTGTTTGTTTTAAGGATGCTAGTCTATGAGTACGTTGATAATGGGAACATGGAGCAATGGCTTCATGGAGATGTTGGGCCTTCGAGTCCTCTGACGTGGGAGATACGGATGCGGATTATAACCGGCACTGCGAAAGGGTAAATTTCATGTTGCAGTATGTAACCTGGTATGATTATACTTCCTTGGTTTTTTGAGACTTGTGGTTAATTGTTAAATTAGGCTGACTTACCTACATGAGGGGCTTGAGCCTAAGGTCGTTCATCGTGATATTAAGTCAAGTAATATACTGCTTGACAAGCAGTGGAGTCCAAAAGTGTCCGACTTTGGGCTGGCAAAGCTCTTGGGTTCAGATCATAGCTATGTGACCACCCGAGTGATGGGAACATTCGGGTTAGTCAATCTTCAGAAAGCTCTAACCAGTTCTTGTGTTTGTTGATCAGAATGATTTGATGGTTCCTTTGTTTGCAGATATGTGGCTCCGGAATATGCCAGCACAGGGATGTTGAATGAAAGAAGTGATGTGTACAGCTTTGGTATCTTAATTATGGAAATAATTTCAGGAAGAAGTCCAGTTGATTACAGCCGTCCGCCAGGAGAGGTATGTTCTGGTGCTTTATTATGGACCACTTCCAAGCTATTCAGGATTTTCCTCTTGATTTCAATATTAAGTCCAACTTTTAGGTGAATCTTGTGGATTGGCTTAAAACAATGGTGGCAAATCGGAACGCCGAAGGAGTTTTAGATCCTAGATTGCCCGAGAAGCCTACTTCAAGGGCATTGAAGCGTGCTCTTCTAGTAGCTCTACGCTGTGTGGATCCAAATGCTCAGAAAAGACCCAAGATGGGACATGTTATTCATATGCTCGAAGCTGACGATGTTCCTTTCCGAGATGTATGTTCCGAATTCAATTTGCCTTAATTTTTTTGTTTCTCTTCTTTCCGAGATCTGCTGGTTCCCCCAGCGATATAATCCGTGAAAAAGATCTAAAAGGTTCCATCTCCACAGTTGCGTGCATGACTATTGTCTACGATTTAATGGATTATGTGTTTCCTTGCTTCTGATTTCAGGACCGTAGAACTTCAAGCGATGAGGGACGACGACATCACGGGACAGACAAGCGGGTAGCTGAATCGGGTGACAGCAGTGGATATGAAAGAAGCATCCAACTACAGCGATAGTGGTACAAACAGCAGGAAACCGAAGAGCAGTAAGTAGAATCCCAAGCTTACTTGGAGGTGAACTACTTTCACCTGATTTGTCCCATTTCTCTTGTAATCTGTCCTCGCACATGCAAAATTTACCATCTTTAGAGTATGCAGAAAAACCCATGTAATCTGAACGCTTGAGGATATATACTGATCACATTTATCAGTAAATCAGTCGTAAGAACATCATCGCGTTATCTCTTTGCAACCAACCTTTGTATCTGTCATCAAGGTCGGACATTGGTAGGTCTGAATTTTTATGTTTTTTTTGTGCTTGTTGTTGTCGGTCGAGTAAAGTTGCATTTTGAGAGATTTTTTATGGTCAAAAGGAAATAAAAAGGAAACTGCCATATTCAACTCACCCAATGGCCCTACAATTTCACATGCCCTCTCACTGTTTTTAATCAGTCTTCCGGTCACTTCTGTGTGGGCGTTGAATTTTTTTTCCCATGTTCATATCTGATATATTTACGTCAAACATTGTTAAAGCCTGTACAAATAAACAGGATTATTCTCTTGATAATATATGTTACATTTATTAGCGTAAGGGTACTTAAGTTGGTTTTGACCAACTTTTGTTTTTGGTGGGACATGGTTTTTTTTTTTGTCAGATTTTAATTCAACCGGATTTGTTTAAATTTCAATTTTTTGACAATTAGCGGAGACATGTAATAGAAAGGAGTCAGTGGAGACATGTAAAGTTGTGAGCTTGCTTTTTCTGTCGTTGTGCAGATTTGGCATTTTCCCTTGCCTGGAGCTCCAACCGTATCGTTGTCCCTTCTACTTTTGATCTCTCCTGGATATCCTTGTCCCCTCCGCCATTGTTAGTTTACTCTCCCTTTAAGCATAAACCAATTAAGTCGCATTGGAATTCGAATTCTGTGGAAATCTTCTTCCTCGGAGTAGTAGCATATAGAAATTATGTGATCAAAGTTAGGCTCTGGAGATAGAGAATGACATTAGATTTAACAATTATCTATATGATATTGTTTTATTTGGTTGAATTTGAGTAATAAAAATTGAGGATTTCTCTTGTTCTTTTCAGTATCTCGTTTGATCATCATATCAATATATATCGTATTTTGTTTTAGTATTCTAAGAATCAACGGATTGACAATTACATCTACGTGCTTCCACTGCATTGGGCTCACTTTGGCCACTTCCCGGAGAGATGGTGTAAATTATTTGCTTTCATATTCCTGCTGATGTCAAACTGCATATGCGAAACTAATGGCATAATGTTCCGCCGATGCTCGAAAGATCAAACAGATACAAGAACAGTTAAGCTAGTGTTTGACAGCTACTACGGGGCTCGATACGACATGGTTGTACTGATCAGTCCATCTGAGGAAGCCATAAGCCACAGGCGGAGCCTCTTTGTCAATGGCTACTGTGAGTTCGAAGGTTTGCTTCTGGTACTTCTTGGTGAAGGATATTGTGGCAGGTACTACAGTGATCGCCATTCCGGGGTTGGATCCTCCGCCTGGGAACTCGATCTTTGCTCGATAAATGGAAGTCTCATTTCCGACATTCGTCACAACCCGGCTGAACGTCTTCTCTGCAGGCGATGAATCAAATATCGCGATGAAAGATGGGTAGTTCAATTCTGTTTGATCCGGGTAGCAAGTCCATTGTGTTCGTCTGAGGATTGCCTTCATCTGCTTTTCCGTGTAGTTAAGCCCGCACAGGAAGTCAACGTAGTCCTGGAAATCAGCATCATAGATGAGTCCAGGGTCCATGGCTTGGTTTGGATCGATATGTCCAGCTCCGAAAGCCAACGGCGTGGCAGGAGCACCGGTGGATTGATCTATCAGCGTAGTGCCGTTGGTGTCTCTGGTATATGCTGTGGTCATCATGGCTGATCTAATAGCCGCAGGGCTCCACTCGGGATGAACACTTTTCAGTAATGCAGCCACTCCCGCGACATGCGGCGCGGCCATTGACGTGCCTGACATCAACTCGTAATCTGTGAAGACCGTGTAACGTCCCAGCTTAACGAACTGCTTCGGCGAAACTGCAGCCAAAACATCAACTCCCGGAGCAAGGATGTCTGGCTTCAGAGGTCCAGGATTCATAGGGTCTGGTCCCCTTGAAGAGAAACTAGCTACTTGAGGAGCTGTATGTGTCCCCAAATTTGTGGATACAAACTTCAGAAATTTCACCATTGCCGGCCCGGCCCCGGCTCGAGCCATGTAGCTCTTGAGCAAGTCCCTGTAAGAGGTAGGTACCAAAATGATGGGGAAGGAGTAGTCATCTGGATCCATATCTGATTCTAGTTCATCCATTATCAGAATTCCAGCATATGCACCTAATCTTTCGAGCTCCTCCTTTTGTCCTTCACCTTCCAGACCATCACAAATTACTATCTTTCTATGAACCTCGCTTTGATTTAATGCACCTCTGGAGCAGCTTCCTTTGGTTTGATTGACTAGGTCATAGTATAATTCGGCATCAGTTATTAAGACACTCTCAGGATAGTATGATGTTCCTTCGATTTGCGTCCCGTCTTCGAGGACCAATGTTGCAGTGAAACTCCTGTCAATCGTGCTGGCGCCGACAGTGGTGATCCAAGGTGCTCCATTGTAAATCGAGCCGCTTGCAGGTCCATCATTGCCAGCCGCACACACAACAGTTACTCCATTCTCTACCGCTGCGAGAGAAGCTATTGCAATAGCGTCGTTGTAATACGGAGCTTGGTCAAGCAATCCTAAGGACAACGACAAGATGTCGACCCCATCGGAAACTGCTTGATCCATTCCAGCTAATAAGTCAGAGATATATCCGTCATATGGAACGAACTGAACCTTGTACATCGCAACATGTGCACGGGGTGCCATCCCTCGTGCTGTTCCCTTGGCATATCCGAAGTGACTTGCCCCAAGAACATGCGAGCCAGCAGCAGTCGATGAAGTATGCGTACCATGCCCGTCTTGGTCCCTTGGCGACTCATCAAGCTCACCCTTGTAGGTTGCGTTGATCCCTTTGTTATAAGATCTAGCTCCTATAAGCTTTCTATTGCAGGAAGAGGAGCTAAACCCTGTACCATTCTGGCACGTCCCTTTCCATCGCTGAGGCACCTGCGCCATTCCCTTGTCTTGAAAACTCTCGCTCTCTGGCCAGACTCCTGTATCAATAAGTCCTATGATCACGCCTTCGCCATACGACGAGGCAGGCCAGATTCCCTTCCTTTCGTCGAGTCCTAGAAACTCCGGAGTGTGAGTTGTGAACATCCTGACGGATGATTCTTCATACGTAGCTACATGGGGGGCAGATGCTTCAATCTCGGCCAGTTGAGCCTGCGTAAGCCTCGCGCTAAATCCATTTACGACATGGCTATACGAGTACAGCAACATCTCCTGATCATCCGCGGGATGCGACAACGTTGTCAGGATGGACCGATGCCAGGATTCATGGGTTCGGAAAGACTCCGGCTTGTGAGAGTGGTCGAGATGGATGATATATGTCTTCAGCAACCCGCTTTCGGAGGCGGCATTGCAGCTTACGAGAAGAATGAACAGTAACAGAGGCAGCATTTTGTGAGGAGTCACACCGGAGAAAACTTCTATGAGGTGTGGCCGGTCAGGTCCACAAAACATCGAATTATATATATGTTGGAAGTTGCCGGCATCAGCATATTTAATATGGAAAGTACAGCTCTTGTATAACATAAACTTCGAGGTTGAATTTTTTAGTCCGTCATTTTCAAAAAGCTGGTTGAAAGCTGTTCGGTTTAACCATTCCTGGACGGCTCATAAGTTAAGTTGGTTGTAAACATGAGACGTAGATGTTCCAAATTATGAACAATACTATTCGGTACAAGATACGCATTTTCTTTTTTTACAGAATTCAGAAACTAACTAATTATGATCTTAACATTTGAGTACATTATGCTAATCTTATAAATTTCTGATTATTTTATCGTTTATAAAAAAATTTGGAGGAACTATTTTGTTTTCAATTTTTGTGCGATGCCTTTGTCCTCTTCCTTTTTTGGAGAAGAGGCCAAAAACCTGGCTTGGGAAAATTATTTATTTTTTAATAGCACTTTTAATTGTTCTTTTTAAGTAGGAAATCTCCACCATCTCCGTTTTTTTATGGGTTAAATATTAGGAAGATTAATTAAAAAATATTTAATCTATAAATAAAAATTTGAATGATAACTCTTGTAAACTTCAAACCTTTTAAAGAATTTTCAAGCTAAACAGTAATTAATCATATTTTCATAATATTTTAAAATGTTGAAGGTTAGATCTCTAGAAACCATTATTTTCAGTCTTTGTCTCGCATTAATTACTTAGTATTAAATTGATTTCTCATTTAAAAGTCATTCATGTATTTAAAAAGGATCACATATCATAAATAATACCATACTAAAGTAGTAACCTCGATATTTATGAACAACAATTTTAATTCAGCAATGATTACTCTAAGCCATCAAGACATAATTATGTTAAGTTCCACTTATTTTTTACTAGTAGACTCCACAAAATCATTTAACTTCTAAGAACGTATTTAATGCAGCATATATTTCTTGCACTATCAATATCTTATAATTTAAAAATATCTTTCTTGTAGTTAAACATGACGACATTCCAATTACAGAACATTTACTCGAGAATCAATAATGTTCTAAAATTATTCCATCACATCTAAGAATCAATTCATGACTCTCGCTAAAGCAAGGTTTTAAAAAACGTGGTATGATTGATGGTTCGATTGGTCGGACTGCAAATCATGACTCATAACGTCATGGGTTTATATAGAAAGATGGTAACTTTGCGAGCCACCCAATTTTTGATCAGACCGGATGGTTCACCCAAAAAATCCGGTCTGATCAGATAGTTCAACCAGAAAAATATTTATTTTTAAATAGTTTTATCTTCGATTCAAGATTATTCGTTTGTATGCATACCTTATTTGGTATACTTTATAAAAATTGGTATGTTTATATGTTATTATTAGTTTATTACACAAATTATTTACTTATATACTTATATGTATTTCAAAAAATACAAATTAATAGAAGAAAAAAAAATCTGGTCCAACGAGTAGTTGGACCAGTCAGAACAGTCGACCCAGAAGTCAGACCCAAATCCACGTCGACCTCCGAATCGTTTTTAATAACCGTGCGCTAAAGTAAACATATGTGTACTTATATTACTTCTCTATCTAACATGTACTGTAATAAATGTCACTCAGATTATTATTCTCATTTATATTGCTTGAAATAGCATCAAGTGTTATTGAATAAAAATAATAATAATCTTGATAGGAGAAAAAAAA
>SOPF01028270.1:0-16775 GCA_012979155.1 Hypericum perforatum | reverse complement strand
TCTAACTTCTCTACCTAGATAATTCTAGAGAATTATCTCTGTCATGCTATGTCTAGAATTATCTAGACAAATCAAGTTTATTTTTTTCAACATCCTCCCTTAAACTTGATTTGTTGATAACTCCGAGACGTTCTTGCAACTTGATGAAAACTTCATGCTTTAGTGACTTTGTGAATATATCCACAATTTGGTTGCTTCTTGAAACTCCATGTAAAGCCTTTTATATAGCGCAAAATTTTCTTGGTAACCTTTAGATGAGTAGTTATCGGTGTTTCCATGTACCAACTAACTAGTCCCATTGCATAGAGAATATCTGGCCTCGTGCATGTTAAGTACCTTAGGCTTCCAACAAGACTTTTATAAAGAGTTGGATTGACCTTCTCGCTTGGTTTCAGTACCATCTCGCTTTCATCTACCTCATAATGAACTTTCTCATCAAGCAATATCTTGAGCCGTGCTATTTCAACTGAAAGTACCTTAACCTTTCCTGCATGAATTTTGGCTATCCTGGATGCATCATTAGCGTGACTAAGGGCTTGATTCTTTGCATTGGTAATCATAGACCAATCGTGCTTTAACTTTTGAAGCTCCTCCATGGTAGAAAGAAGGACTGACATATCCAGTGCGTGCTGGCTTTTCACAGCTTCCAATTCTTTCTGCCATTCCTCTTCCTTCTTCTGCGATGCTTCAATCCTGGCCTGTTCAAGCTCAACTGCCCGAAAATTTTCAATCTCTAAATTCTCTTCAGCTCGCTTATGAGCCACCAGAGCTTCTTGAAGTTTCCTATTTACCTCCTTTGCAATTTTTTGCTCTTGTTTCAGTTCGTCAAACACTTGACCTTTGTCTTTCTCAAGTAATGATATCTTCTCCTTAGCTTTCTTCACATCTTCTTGAACAAGACTCAGTTGAGCCTGTAACTCCGATTCCTTCACAGCTTGGCTTTGAGGTTTTTGAATTTTTGCACCATTTCTGAATGTCACATTACCGGAAACTGGTTCATCAAGCTTTTTGAACTTCTCCTTCATGCCGCACATGTGATTACTTGCTCCCGTGTCAAGCACCCATGTAGAGTTTTCATTGTAGTCACCTTCTTTGTGAGCCACTAACAAGGTCTGATCTTCTTGATTTTCTTGACGAATATAATTGACTTTCTCGTTCACACTATTTGAAGAGAATCGACACTCTGAAGCATAATGACCAAGCTTATGACAATTATAGCATTTAGTTTGAGATTTGTCATACCTTGGCCTATTACTGTGCCAGGAATAATTTCCTCTACCACATCCTCTTATGGAGCTCGTCCTTTGATACCTTTGATCATCGTTATCTAACTTGCCTCGTCCTCTTCCTTTTCCTTTGTAATAGCCACGTTCTCTTCCTCTAGTATTACTACTAGAGCTTTCTCCTCGATCTTTTAGCATGAGCTTAGCTTGTAGGAGTTCTTCTACTCGTCCCTCTTGCTTTCTTTTCCTTATTCTTTTTTCTTGGACTTGTAAAGAACCCATGAGTTCGTCCACGGTCATTGAGTCAAGATCTTTTGACTCTTCAATAGCAACAACAATATAGTTAAACCTTGGCACAAGTGATCGTAGTATCTTCTCGATCACCCGACTATCATCCAAAACTTCACCATTTCTCCGTAATTGATTAACAACTACGAGGACTCGCAAAAAATAATCTGATATTGATTCAGACTCTTTCATCATGAGAGATTCAAACTCACCTCTTAGAGTTTGTAACCGAACCTTCTTCACCATGTCAATTCCTTTGAACGAATTTTTCAAGATCTCCCATGCTTCCTTTGCGGTAGTGGCCCTCGATATTTTCTCGAACGATGACTCATCCATGCCTTGATAGATGAGGTATAGAGCTTTCTTATCTCTCTTTCTCGAACCATGTAGCACTTCCTTCTCATTTTGCAAAAGTGTCGCTTCATCCTTCGGTTCGATGTAGCCTTTTTCGACAATCTCCCATGCATCCTACGAGTTGAGCAACGCCTTCATTTGGATGGACCAGTTTTCGTAGTTGTCTTTGATGAACCTTGGGACTTGAAAAGAAAACATGTCACTAGCCATAACCTCCCTCTGATACCACTTTGTTGGAAATGGATCTTTATTTAATGGCTAGAAGAAAATATAATTTTAGCTTACACCACTCTCTGGAAGGAAACAAAATTTTATTATGTAAACTTATTGTTTACAAGACTCACGCCAACTCACTTCACTTGGTTTTATTCAATCCATTACAGTTTTAAATTCCTACCCTAGCTTCCCTATTTATAGGAAGTGATCACCGCCTTATGTCCACCGCCTTAGTATTCTAGATTTTCCCATAAATCTTTACAATATTCTATAGTTTTCTAGATATTTTTGACACTAGACTTTTCTACGTTGACTTTTTTACTTTCTAGTATTTTCTTCTAACTTCTCTACCTAGATAATTCTAGAGAATTATCTCTGTCATGCCATGTCTAGAATTATCTAGACAAATCAAGTTTATTTTTTTCAACAGGGTTGCGGGAGTTTTCTCGTGGAAGTGGCGAACCCTCCATTTTCATGAAGGAATATGCTTATATGCATAACACTCTTGAGTGATCTTACACCAGGAAATCACCTTGCCTGTTGCTGTGTATATATGAATTTTATCTGTAGAAACAGAAAAACATTGAAAGAATAACGTGGTCTCTTGTTTTGTCGCCAGAGAAGAGGGATTTGATTGAATAAGGAGAAAATTTTTTTTGAACAGTTTGGACTGAAACACACATTGGAGTTTTTTTGCAAAAATGTAAATAACCTAGGACCAAAGTAAAAAATTACATAAGTCGATATCGTAAAAAAGAAATGCCAATTATCGCAAAATACAAAAATATATTGGCTATTATGACATACGAGATATATCGGTATCACTAAAAAAAATCATTGCAGTCTTTCCAAATTCCAAACTTTCCAGAATGATTTTTAAGTTCGTATTCAATCCACTTTCCAAAGAAGATGTATCTCTTGTTACTTTGTATAGTTTTTTTGGTCGAATACTTTGTATAGTTATGTGTGGACAAGTTTGTGTTGAAAAAAAATAAATAATAAACTTGATTTATCTAGATAATTCTAGACATGGCATGACCGAGATAATTCTGGAATAGCCTAGGATATTATGTTGTAATGATAACTCTAGAAAAACCCAGAGAAGCTCACGGCTGATCAAAAAAGTTAGGAAAAGTCAAAAAAGATATTATGATAGATAATTCTAGAAAAAATAGGAGAAGGAGTATGGCGGTGTAGGCAGCTTATAAATAGGAGTGTGGCTGCCATTTCTTTGTGTAACGGAGAGGAAATAAAAAAAGAAGTGATAAAGGTGGAGTGAGGTGTAATTTGAGAGAAAAACAAAAGAGAGGTCTTGTAAACATAAAGGTGTTGCCGTGAGTTGTTGTAAAGAGAAGAAAAAGGCTTGTTTAATAGGGAGTGGAAACGGTGCTGAGGATGCATTTCCTCAGTATATACTGAGGAGGATATATATGTCAATTTACCCACCACTACTATTCATTCACTAACTATTCATCCACTAACTATATACTGGTTTGGTCGGTTTGCATTGCTGGTTTATTTTTTGCATTGCTGGTTTGGTTGGCTGTATTACTGGTTTTTTTAGTTACATTACTGGTTTCGTTAATTATATTGGTGGTTTGCTTGGTTATATTACCGGTTTATTTTGTTGTATTACTCATTTCGTTAGTTATTTTACTGGTTTGCTTCGTTGTATTGCTGGTTTGCTTGGTTGTATTGATGGTTTCGTTGGCTGCATTGCTGGT
The DNA here is from genome assembly GCA_012979155.1 of Hypericum perforatum. Classification (NCBI taxonomy): domain Eukaryota; kingdom Viridiplantae; phylum Streptophyta; class Magnoliopsida; order Malpighiales; family Hypericaceae; genus Hypericum; species Hypericum perforatum. The sequence goes on along the minus strand of SOPF01028270.1, from coordinate 12,970 downwards.
TTTTTTAGTTGTATTACTGGTTTATTTGGTTGTATTATTGGTTTATTTAGTAACATTACTGGTTTGTTTGGTTGTATTGATGGTTTTATTGGCTGCATTGCTGGTTTTTTTTTGTTGTATTACTGGTTTGCTTAGTTACATTACTGGTTTGTTTGGTTGTATTAATAGTTTTGTTGGCTGCATTGCTGGTTTTTTTGGTTGTATTACTGGTTTATTTGGTTGTATTGCTGGTTTGCTTCTTTTCATTACTGGTTTGCTTGGTTATATTGCCGGTTTATTTTGTTATATTACTAGTTTATTTAGTTGTATTTCTGGTTTCGTTGGTTATATTACTGGTTTTATTAGTTGCATTACTGGTTTGCATAGTTATATTACTGGTTTGTTTGGTTGTATTGATGGTTTCGTTGGCTGCATTGCTGGTTTTTTTGTTGTATTATTGGTTTATTTAGTTGTATTGCTGGTTTGCTTCTTTTCATTACTGGTTTGCTTGGTTATATTGCCGGTTTATTTTGTTATATTACTGGTTTATTTAGTTGTATTAATAGTTTCGTTGGTTATATTATTGGTTTTTTTGGCTGCATTGCTAGTTTTTTTGGTTGTATTACCGGTTTCCTTTTTTTCATTACTAGTTTGTTTGGTTGTATTGCTGGTTTACTTCTTTTCATTGCTGGTTTGTTTGGTTGCATTGCTGGTTTATTTCTTTTTATTGCTGGTTTGTTTGGTTGTATTGCTGGTTTGCTTCTTTTCATTATTGGTTTGTTTTGTTGTATTATTGGTTTGCTTCTTTTCATTATTGCTGGTTTGCTTCTTTTCATTACTGGTTTGTTTGGTTGTATTAACGGTTTTGTTGGCTGCATTGCTGGTTTTCTTGGCTGCATTACTGGTTCGCTTGGTTGCATTGCTGGTTTAATTCGAAAGATGTTGCATTTGACGAACATATTGTAGGAATAGATTTGAACCAACTACCCGAAGAACATATTTGAAATGATTGGTGTTATTTATTTTTTTTTCATTCAATATATGATAGTAACCAGTATGGGAGTTTTGAAAACCAGCATTACATCCAAGAAAACCAGCATTACAGCTAAGAAAACCATCAATACGATCACAAAAACCAATAATACGGCCATTTAAACCAGCAATACACACAAGTAAACCAGCAATAGGGTTAACAAACCAGCATTACAGCCAAGAAAACCATCAATACAGTCACGAAAACCAACAATACAACCATTTAAACCAGCAATACACACAAGTAAACCAGCCATCGAAATGAACAGTGATTTTATTTGAAAATGTACAGTGCTTTTATTAGTGGATGAACAGTAATTTTATTAGTGGATGAACAGTAATTTCTTTAGTGGATGAACAGTAATTTTGTCAAAAAGTCTAAAATACCCTTATTCAATAATGGCCATTAGATCAAAATATTTAGAAAAATATTCTGATCCAATGGCCTATTATTTCCTCAGTATATACTGAGGAAACTTTCCCTCAGCACCGGATCCAAGCGCTGTTTAATAAAGCTAAAGTTTATTCTCTCCCTACTTATTACAAGTTGGTTTTGTGAGCTAATAATCTCCTCCTAGCCATTTATATTAAATCCATTCCAACAAAGTGGTATCAGAGCGGAGGTTATGACTAGCGACATGTTTTCCTTTCAAGTCCCGAGGCTCACCAAAGACAACTATGAAAATTGGTCCATCCAAATAAAGGTGTTGCTTGGCTCGCAAGACGTATGGGAGATTGTCGAGAAAGGCTATGTCGAACCGGAGAATGAAGTGGCACTTACACAAAACTAGAAGGAATTACTACGTGGTTCGAGAAAGAAAGATAAGAAAGCTCTCTACCTCATCTATCAAGGCATGGATGAGTCGTCGTTCGAGAAAATATCGAGGGCCGCTACCGCAAAGGAAGCATGGGAGATCCTGCAAAATTCGTTCAAAGGAATCGACAAGGTGAAGAAGGTTCGGCTACAAACTCTAAGAGGTGAGTTTGAATCTCTCATAATGTAAGACTCTGAATCAATATCGGATTATTTTTCACGAGTTCTAGTAGTTGTTAATCAATTACGGAGAAATGGTGAAGTCGTGGACGATAGTCGTGTGATCAAGAAGATACTACGTTCACTCGTGCCAAGGTTCGACTATATTGTTATCGCTATTGAAGAGTCAAAAGATCTTGACTCAATGACGGTAGACGAGGTCATGGGTTCTTTACAAGTCCATGAAGAAAGAATAAGGAAAAGAAAGCAAGAGGGAGGAGTAGAAGAACTCCTACAAGCTAAGCTCACCCTAAAAGATCGAGGAGAGAGCTCTAGTAGTAATACTAGAGGAAGAGGACGTGGCTATTACAAAGGAAAAGGAAGAGGACGAGGCAAGGTATCAAAGGACGAGCTCCATAAGAGGACGCGGTAGAGGAAATTATTCCTGGCACAATAATAGGCCAAGGTATGACAAATCTCGAACTGAATGCTATAATTGTCATAAGCTTGGTCATTATGCTTCAGAGTGTCGATCTTCTTCAAATAATGTGAACGAGAAAGTCAATTATATTCATCAAGAAAATCAAAAAGATAAGACCTTGTTGGTGGCTCACAAAGAAGGTGACTACGATGAAAACTCTACCTGGGTGCTTGACACGGGAGCAAGTAATCATATATGTGGCATGAAGGAGAAGTTCATAGAGCTTGATGAATCAATTTCCAGCAACGTGACATTCGGGAATGATGCAAAAACTCCAGTAAGTGATCTTGGCAAAATCTTGATTCGATTGAAAAATGGAAATCATCAGTTTATTTCTAATGTTTATTATGTCCCTAACGTTAAGATGAATATATTAAGTATGGGACAACTCTTAGAAAAAGGCTATAAGATGAATATGGAGAACTTTAGCCTTTTCATAAGAGATAGAAGTGGGAGATTAATTGCCTAAGTACCGATGACGAAAAATAGAATGTTCTATCTGAACATTCAAAATGGTGTTGCGAGATGTTTAACAGCTTGTGTGAAGGATTCATCATGGCTTTGGCATTTGAGATATGGACATCTTAATTTTGAAGGATTAAAGTTATTGTCCCAGAAAAGGATGGTTACAGGATTGCCAAGAATTAACCACCCGAATCAGCTTTGTAAAGGATGTTTACTTGGAAAACAATTTAGAAAAAGTTTTCCTAAGAAAACATTGACGAGAGCCACAAAGCCACTACAGCTAGTTCACACATATGTTTGTGGATCTCTGAAGCCAAGTTCGTGTGGTGGAAATAACTACTTCCTCATATTTGTTGATGATTTTAGCCAAAAAACTTGGGTTTATTTCTTGAAACAAAAATCGGAGATTTTCTCCAATTTCAAGAAATTTAAAACCCTTGTGGAGAAAGAAAGTGGCTTTAAAATTATGGCCATGAGATCAGACAGAGGAGGTGAATTTACTTCAAAGGAGTTTGAGAGTTACTGTGAAGACAATGGAATTCGTCGTCCTCTTACAGTTCCATATACGCCACAACAAAATGGAGTCGTTAAAAGAAGAAATAGAACAATTCTCAACATGGCTCAAAGCATGTTGAAGACCAAGAGAGTACCTAAGGAGTTTTGGGCAGAAGTAATTGATTGTGCAGTTTATCTGATAAACCGATGCCTGATAAAAAGTGTATGGAACATGACTCCTCAAGAAGTATGGAGCGGCGTGAAACCGAGCATCTCACACTTACGAGTATTCGGGAGTATTGCATATGCTCATGTGCTGAGTGAAAAGAGATCAAAGCTTAATGACAGGAGTGTCAAATACTTATTCATCGGTTATGACTCTCGATCCAAGGGCTACAAGTTATATGATCCGATCAATCAGAAGATCGTCATTAGCAGAGATGTGGAGTTTGATGAAGAAGGCATCTGGGATTTTGGTGTTAAGAAAAAGATAATAATTTTCTCCTTATCTTGGAAGAAGAAGAACCACCAGAACCAGTTGCTCTAGCTACTTCACCACCTCCATCACCTCTAGCACAACATCAAGATCCATCATCATCATATGAAAGTTCGAGTGAAAGGCCCCTACGGACAAGGAGTTTAGCAGATATCTATACAGATAACGTATCACTCTTTTGTCTCTTTGCAGATAGTGATCCAATAGCCTTTAAAGAAGCTGTAAAAAGTGAAAAATGGAGAAAGGCAATGAATGAAGAGATCAAGGTTATAGAAAAGAATAACACATGGGAGCTCGCAACACTTCCGAAAGGGCAAAAAGCAATAGGAGTTAAGTGGGTGTACAAAGTCAAGAAAAATGCCAACGGAGAAGTTGAAAGATATAAAGCAAGATTGGTTGTCAAAGGGTACAACCAAAGAGCAAGTATCGACTATGATGAGGTATTTGCTCCTGTTGCTCGTCTTGAAACTATCAGATTAATTATTTCTCTCGCTGCTCAAAATAAATGGAAAGTCCATCAAATGGACGTGAAGTCTGCATTTCTAAATGGACATCTTGAAGAGATAGTTTATGTCGAGCAGCCACCGGGGTATGAAATCAAAGGACATGCGGATAAAGTCCTAAAGTTGAAGAAAGTTTTATATGGCCTAAAACAAGCACCAAGGGCATGGTACATCAGAATTGATAAGTACTTTGAAGAAAATAATTTCAGCAAGTGCCCTCATCAACATGCTCTCTACGTGAAGGTGAACAAAAAAGGAGACATGCTACTTGTATGCCTGTATGTGGATGATCTGATTTTTACAGGCAAAAATCCAACAATGTTCGAAGAATTCAAGAAGGCGATGATGAGAGAATTCGAGATGACAGACATCGGGCTTATGTCTTACTATCTGGGGCTTGAAGTAAAACAAAGAAAAATGGGATATTCATATCTCAAGAAGGATATGCAAGAGAAATCCTGAAGAGATTTAAAATGGATGAGTATAATCTAACGATTACTCCTATGGAATGCGAAATTAAGCTATCAAGGACCGACGCAGGCGAGAAGGTCAATCCAACTCTTTACAAAAGTCTTGTTGGAAGCCTAAGGTACTTAACATGCACGAGGCCAGACATTCTCTATACAGTGGGACTAGTTAGTCGGTATATGGAAACACCGATGACTACTCATATGAAGGTTGCCAAGAGAATTATGCGCTATATAAAAAAGGTATGCTTGATTTCGGCCTATTTTACTCATCAGTTGAGAAGTATAAGCTTGTTGGATATAGCGATAGCGATTGGGCCGGAGACTTGGATGAAAAAAAAAGTACTACGGGGGTTGTTTTCTTTCTTGGAGATACGGGCTTTACGTGGAGTTCCAAGAAGCAACCAATCGTGACACTCTCCACCTGCGAAGCGGAGTACGTTGCAGCAGCATCATGTGTCTGTCATGCAATATGGTTAAGGAATTTAATGAAGGAGCTAAAAAATGGAGCAGGAAGAACCGACTACAATATATGTGGATAACAAGTCGGCAATAGCTCTTGCAAAGAATCCGGTGTTCCACAATCACAGCAAACACATCGACACAAGATATCATTTTATCAGAGAGTGCATATCGGAGAATAAAGTACAGCTAAAATATGCAAAGTCTCAAGACCAAGTTGTGGACATATTCACGAAGCTACTCAAGCACGAAGTTTTCATCACTTTGCGAAAACGTCTCGGAGTTATCGGCAAATTAAGTTTAAGGGAGGATGTTGAAAAAAAATAAATAATAAACTTGATTTGTCTAGATAATTCTAGACATGGCATGACAGAGATAATTCTAGAATAGCCTAGGATATTATGTTGTAATGATAACTCTAGAAAAACCCAGAGAAGCTCACGGCTGGTCAAAAAAGTTAGGAAAAGTCAAAAAAGATATTATGATAGATAATTCTAGAAAAAACAGGAGAAGGAGTATGGCGGTGTAGGCAGCTTATAAATAGGAGTGTGGCTTCCATTTCTTTGTGTAACAGAGAGGAAATAAAAAAAGAAGTGATAAAGATAGAGTGAGGTGTAATTTGAGAGAAAAACAAAAGAGATGTCTTGTAAACATAAAGGTGTTGCCGTGAGTTGTTGTAAAGAGAAGAAAAAGACTTGTTTAATAAAGCTAAAGTTTATTCTCTCCCTACTTATTACAAGTTGGTTTCGTGAGCTAATAATCTCCTCCTAGCCATTTATATTAAATCCATTCCAACAGTTTGTGATCTTATGAGTGGCATCAACAAACTTGTCGTTGGATACAAAGAAGTTAGGACTGAAAACCAGTGCAAATCTTTTTGTGGTGAAATCAATAGTAACGAAGATGCCGATGGATGCGCTTGTGGGTAGGACTCAGGAGAGAGCAAAACAATCTGTTATTCATTATCCGATTTTTTTTCATTCAAATATATGAAGAAAATGATAAGAATCCGAGATCATCTTCCAGATATTTTTTAAGACATTGCTTTTCAATACGGCAATAGAACAACTCATGATCTTTTGCTAGTGTTTTTATCTCATGGTCATAAATATCTATTTCAAATACGCAACTTCTAACCCTAAAAGTTATGGCTTGAACGAGAAATAGCTCATAAATTACGGCTTGATCATATATATCCAGAATAAGTAGATTTTTATATATTTCCAATAAAAATTACAATGATTGAGATATAAAAATCGCTTAACAAAATTAATTCTCCTGTGGCAAACAACAAGGTATTTGTTAACTTTAGGGATGACTCCTGTGATTTCAATTTGTTGGCCTCCTAGCTCGAGATGAAATTCTAATGGTGTCATCTCCATAAGCTCTTCTAATCTTTGTTCATCTATTGGCCCATATTTTTGCTTTTTCCAGATTTGTAGGCAGTGGGCTTTCATTCTCCAAATTTGGGTCCATCTCCTTGTTTCCACATGGCCCGAAATCTTCGGCCCGTTTCTCCAACGGCGTGCACGTCACGAAACGCTCGATTGTCTCCGCGGAGTTCGCTTTACTTGCTCCACAATTCAACGTGTTGCTCACCCTTTGGCTGAAAAAAAATACTCACTTTGTCCCCAAAACCCTAAAACCTACGCCCTCTCCGTTTGCATAAAACCAGCTCGTTGGAATGAAAACAATGGCTTGCCTCTACCACTACCAATAAGTACAAACCACCGCATTTGTGATCGCCATGGCCTTAACTGGCGGACGCATGGGCGGCCATCGCTCCGAATTATCACGATCACCGTCACCACCATCAGAAGAAGAGTTGGAGTTTCACTGGGGAGTTTTTGTTGTGGTTGCTGTTGTTGTTGTGGTTTTTGTTGTTGCTGCAATTGTCACAGACGTAGACGTGCACCCCGTTACCGAAAGTTTCACCATTGTAGAACTTCAGGTATGGTGGTATCAGTCATTCTTCTGAATTGTATGACTAATATTGTCCCCGTTCCTCAAATTTTCTTGCTCCGTCTCTGACTGTCGGTCCCAATTTAAAAAAGAGCAACTTTTGTTGATATCAATATACGCAATTGCAAGTTGCACGTTCAATTAAAAGCTTTAATGTGATTTGTTTCAGATGATTTTTACAACACCGGAGTTTTAAAATATCTGATATTTAGAGTCGAGGAATGATGACTATCGACCCCAATTAAGGGAGCATCTTTTCTAATATGTTTGTTCACACTCAAAAGTCTTGAATTCATGAGTCTAAGTCCCACCAACTTAAATCTGTTGTAACTCTACTTTTAATCTTCAGAAAAATGGATCTGATAATCTGTATCATGGACTTGGTATTATATGGAAATAGGTAGCGACAAAGGGCGTAACAAAGTACTTGCAAGATGCACTTAACAGAATTGCGGAAACTGCTGATACATCCGCCCCCACTGGTTTGGCTGATATATTGCGAGGTTAAGGATTTCCATGCTTTTTTTCTGAATCAAGTTTGTGGAATAACTTTTTCCGGCGTTCTCCAATATCAATATTTACACTGACTTGGGTAATTATTTGTTATTGCAGACACCAGCAAGACCTTGCGTAAAAAACTCGATAGATGCATATCTGTCTATTCCAATGTAAGCATAATTCTGTTGTTGAACCTCCTATTTGACCAAATAATATAGCATATGTTTCGACAAGAACAAAATGACTATTATATTAGACCAAAGGGTATGGGCTGACTATATATTCTAGTGTGTTTTGCTTGTGTCATGTTTAGACTCTGTATTGGATTGGATTGTTGTCTCAGGTTAAGGAGGAAAATGTTCATCGCGTAGCCATGAATCTTCACCGCAGAATTTCACTTTCTGAAAGGCTCAAGTTTGACGAAGAGACTCTGGTCAATACCAACTTAGAGGAAAAACGTTTAGAAGGATGCTTGAAGTATAGAGCTACCTATAAAGAACTAGCCAGTGATTTTGCAGTGGTAAGCTCGAATTTATTTAGTACTGACTTTGGATTTGGGTTATGAGTTCTTCTCTCTGATCTTTTCTTTCCAAGTAATCCACAAAAATTCCCTTCATCTTTAGGTGATTTTCTGTTTTCGGAGACTCTTCTTTCCAACTATTATACAGGATTCTGCCCATCACTATTATTTAATCCTCTAGCATGTTGGTTTCAGGTAACATTTGTAGTTGCTGTTCGTGGAGATTACAAATTGCCCGCGATTAGAAGTCGCAAAGACCTGCAAAAGGCCCTGGATATCTTGGAGTCTATACCAGCTAGAAATATTGAGGTACATATGTAGCATTCATCTTTCTAATTTTCAACGACAATGTTGATGTTTTGAGTGGTCAATGTTTCAAATTACAGTGGTCAATATCCATTAATGTTGCATCTGTAAACCGCAGGCCTTGGAGGTTCTATGGGCTCCTCAGCAGCCCAATGACATATTAACGGAGAAAGAATTACACGAGAGATACCCATCCTTGACTCCCTTATAGGATTGGATGGATTCTTTAGATTCAAAACCATGAAGTTTTTGGTTGCCAACACCATTATCTGATTTGCAGCTATAGCTTGTGCCGCCAGTGCACTATCGTACGATTTTTGAACTATTTACTTTTTTCATGTGGTTAATTTAAAAGACCGACAAATTATGTGACAATATCTATAGAGGACATGTCCAACTAACTAGTAATTTTTCAGTTGACTACCTAGGGATATAACTTGGGTACAAGATTAACGAAGGAAGTCGAGTCTTGGGAATGCATCTTGGCCGAGCTAAAGAAGTGCCAAACAATTGTCAATGTCATTGACTACCTTTTTTATTACAGTTAAATTTTATTAATAAAAAACTCAAATCTCGCGGTCGTCGGCCTCTTCAAAACCCTGATGTAGTAATGGGAAAAGGTTACACGAGGGAAAGATTATCGATGATAACACTGAGAGGACAAAGTTTTTTTCTGACAGTTACATTATGTCCAAATTAACTCGAATAACTACGTTGAACCGTGAAAATTTGGCAAAAAAAAATCCAAGAAAAGACAGTTATAAAATCCAAGAAAACAAAGAAGCCCAAAAAGATAGAAACTTATGGGAAAGACTTCATATTGGCTCGAAAATCCTAGCTCCCCGAGAGAGAAACTCACCGGGGAGGAGATGAGGCTACTACAGAAGAGATTAAACCAGTGCTCTTGAAAAACAGGAGAAAATAGGCTTCAATTTGAAGAAAACTTCTTGAGATTAAACATTGACTATCGTTTTACCCAAATTTATTTAAAATATTTCAGATTTGACTCAAGATCCAGTCGATCAAAGCAGAAAAAGATAAGTCGTTTCCAGGTATTTTTTTTAAAACATTGTTGTTCAATATGACAATAGAACAACTTGTGATCTTTAGCTAGTGTTTTTATCTCATGATCATAAATATCTATAAGCAACTTTTAACCCAAAAAATTATTTTTGAATTGAGAAATAGTTCATAAATTATGGCTTGATCGTGTGTGCGCTATTGGGTGGAAGATTAGGTCATTCTGGTTCTTCTTTATTCTAATCACTTGTTATTTTACAATTTGAGACGACATCGTTCTTTATTTTACAATTTGGTCTTGTGTCCAAGTGACTCGGGTCTATCAATGGGTATCAACCAGGCGGCCGGACCGGATTTTGGATGGTTGTACTACTCCCGAGTTTTAGGCACAAAAAAAAATGAGCTGGGATTGCTCCTCCATGATTCAACCGGTGATCGGATCGTAGATTTTAAAACTTTGAACACATGGTCAACATAGATTAGTTCCACGATTTCTAAAAAAAATTAAATGGTGTCTCGCACTATTGCAAGATTCAATGCCACCATGTTAGTATTTTTTTCATTTTAGTGTCATTTATCAAAAAATATTAAAATAGCACCAAAGAAAAAAGAATTACAATTTTGATATCCATGGAGGACTTCCGGAAAATTTTTCCCTCTCTTGGACCAAGAGACGGGTAAATTTTTCGTCACTTCTATGACTAAGTGACGGAAAAAAAATTTGTTTTTGACCAATAGACAAATTATTTTCCCCTCACTTGGTTTTTATATTTTTTTATTTCTTTAAAAATTCTCAAAAAAATCATAGAAATCTGGGTTATATTATTACAGACAACTTAGTAGTTAATTGAACTATTTTACTTACTTCAGCTGGTTACATTGAAATGACCGACAAATTATTGACCAATATGTGTCAAAGGTAAAAATCCAATCGGATTGCAAGAAAATATTAATGGTTTATCTTGAATATCACTTGCATTGATGCCTAATTGCACGATTAATTTTAGGTTTTCAATTTAATTAAGGCCACGTTGAGATTGAGATTATTTGCAACTAAGACATAACGCATGCGAATATGTTGTTGCTTTTTCCATGAAAATTAAATTTAGTAGGATTTCATCTCTTATTATTTTCATTGCATTTAAAACAACAACAGAAAATTGTGAAAAGTTATTTCTGCTATTATCCATTAATTAAAAATATCTAAATTAAAAAAAATTATGATGTACTAATTTATAGAGATTTTAGGGAAACAAAAATCTAGCCGCCATTCATTATTTTGAACAGCCTGATATTTACTCCCCGGAATCCAAGCAAATCCCACAAAATGGGAAATTCTACCTCCGAAGAATCTTCCCTTCCTCACAATCCCAATAAGTTACCAAGCTCTCTCTATCATCAATCATTAATTAGATTAGTCCCATTTGATCTCTTCCAATTTCTCTCTGTTTTCCTTTTTGGTTTTCTCCCAAAGGCATATCCCTTCCCTCTTAGGGGCCTTAGCCAACCAAAAATGGAAGACACTATCTCCCTTCCTAACCCTACCTAATTCCCTTACAAGGTAACTTCTAACAAGTTCGGTCCTAATTACAACGTATCACCTTTCCTCCCCCGTTTTTAAGACAGGATGGCTATTTCCTCCTCCCGCAACAACCTCCTTGCCGTCCTCGTCATCGTTAGCCTCCTGTCGTCCGTCTCCACCTCCTCGGTCACTGCCACGACCACGCGGGTCATCCGGAAGACAGCCTCTCCAGAAGAGGCTGTCTTCCGGGAGGCCCCCGCATTCTGGAATGGGGACACGTGCGGGAACCAGACAATCCACATTGCGATGACCCTCGACGCAAACTACCTCCGAGGGACGATGGCCGCGCTCCTCTCTATCCTCCAGCATGCAACGTGCCCGGAGAGCGTGGAGTTCCACTTCCTCTGGGCACGTTACGAGCCGGAGATCTCCCATAGCATTCGCTCCACCTTCCCCTACCTCGCATTCAACATCTACCACTTTGACTCCAACCGAGTCAGGGGGAGGATCTCCAAATCCATAAGGCAAGCCCTAGACCAGCCTTTGAACTACGCACGCATCTACCTCGGCGACATCCTCCCTTCTCACGTCAAGCGCGTGATATACCTCGACTCAGACCTCGTCGTGGTCGACGACATCTCCAAGCTCTGGGAAGTCGACCTCGAGGGTAAGGTCCTGGCCGCACCCGAGTACTGCAAGGCCAACTTCTCCAAGTACTTCACAGACGTGTTCTGGACGGACTCGAACCTCTCTGCGACGTTCCGAGGGAGGGAGAGGGAGCCATGCTACTTCAACACGGGGGTGATGGTGATGGACGTGGACAAGTGGAGGCAGGGAGGGTACACGCACGAAGTGGAAGAGTGGATGTCGGTGCAGAAGCAGAAGAGGATATACCATCTGGGTTCTTTGCCTCCGTTCTTGCTGGTCCTCGCCGGAGACATTAAAGGGGTGGACCATAGCTGGAACCAGCACGGGCTCGGTGGGGACAACATAGAGGGGAAGTGCAGGAACTTGCACCCTGGCTCGGTGAGCTTGCTCCATTGGAGTGGGAAAGGGAAGCCATGGCTTAGGTTGGACTCCAGGAAGCCTTGCAGCGTTGACCATCTCTGGGCTCCCTATGACCTTTACCGCTCCTCAGTGCACACCTTGGAGGAGTGATGATGATGAAGGGACAAAGTGGGAGGGGATTTCTTGGGGAAAGGTGAAGGGAAATGGGAAGGTGATGAGAAAAACCGAAAAGGAAAAACAAATGTAAATAACAAAAAGAGAGTGAGGAGAAAAGAAAGATAGAAAATGCTTGGGATTAACTAACTATTTAATTAAAACAGTGGAAAGTAATTGAGAGAAGGAATGAATTTTTCCATTCAAAATTAATTTTGTTTACTAATATTATACCAGTTTCGTCAATTCACATTATGGCCATCCTTTTGTAAGTGAGTTTTTGTTTAATTACGTTGTTTTGATGTATTCTTTCTAATTGGCCGTGATTTTAGTGTTTAAGTTAATGAGACTTAATGTGATTTGAAAAAAATTCAAATTTAATTATAAAGGTAAAAATTTATCTTTGAAAAAAGGTTGTTAACTTTTGATATTCTCGAGCTAGCTAATATACTCATGCTCGAACAGCCATCGAGGGAATTGAAGATGAAAGGAAGCAATTGTTAACTTTTGGTATAGTTTAAATTTTATCATGGAAATACGACGACAAAGGAATGTAGAAGATAACCATTTATACGGGATTTGTTTTTCATAGATAGTGTTATGGGGACATATATCTTCGGAAAAAAAA
>SOPF01028269.1:0-20834 GCA_012979155.1 Hypericum perforatum | reverse complement strand
TTTTTTTTTTTGGTTAAGAAAGCGTGGTATTTGGATATATGTTTTTTTTGGTATTTGGATATATGTCATGGTTGCTAACATGCTATTTCAAGCGGACGACGTCAAGATTCGCGGGTCAAACCAATCATTGTCATACCTACAGTAAACATGGAAATGCTATAATTGTACTCTTAACTATGTGGAGGTCGTGGCACTAGAAAAATAAAAAGGGTAAAAAATTGGGAGGAAATGGAAAACTATAAAGAAATTTAGAAATTTAGGAATGGGGTTTGGATTAAATATTCTTCCATCCAGTGGGCGGCTGACAGCAAGTGGATTGGGTAAGTATTATATTTTGCTCTTCAAGTCTCTAACACCACTTGGAAAGAGGAAAAGCTGGATTATAAAATGGATTCAGTGTGAGGTGAACCAATGAGAGGTGGACACCTATAGAGCCTGTCTTTATGCGCCAACACACGAGTTTAGCCTTAGCCCTAAAGTAAAGCAGAGACCAAATCAGATTCCGAGCAACCGAATCTAGGCCACTGTTTGGCCTGACCCCCTTTAGAATCATTATTTAATGGATAATGGGAATAGATTGGGTACCAAAAAAATTATTTCAAAATATATGGACAGTACAAGTATATTTTGATCTTCAATAATGATATTCTAAATATTTTAATATTGACTAAATTTGTATATCAATATTGACATATATAAATATTTTTGCAAAGAAATGCAAAAAATTTGACCCAAAACGACAAGTGATTATGATGACACACAAAAATGTCATTGTTTACAAAATATTTTAATATAATCTTTCATTTTATGGTCTTAAAATTATTTTCACCTAAAAAAGTTTGAAAAAAAGTTTATACATGTAAATATGCCAAACAAAATATGCCAATGTTAAAAAACAAAACATATTAGCACAATCCACTATTTATTCTATGTTGTTTAGAGCTACGCATTGACTTTAGACCCAATCCAAGTGTGATAATGGGGGGTAGACCAATAGGTGTTGATCAATATGGTTACACATTTTTTGTGACATGATCATTTATCTTGACAACAATTTTTTTGTGTCCTGAGGTTATTCTTTTTTGTGTGGTAGAGACTCGAATGACTTTCGAGCCATCTCCAAACTTAGAAATGATGTCATTTCTTGGCTTAGTTGACATGCCAATTGATAATTTTTTTATTGTTTTTCACAATTTTCTCCATTACTTCTCCCCAATCCTCTCTCTTTATGCATGTTCGTCTTCTTCATCTCCTCTACGTACATCTTCTTCATCCTACCTCACAAATTCTCCCATTCCCTCAGCTTCCATTCTCCATCACCGAGGAAGAATAAATTATATTTACACTTTTTGTTCCAACCTTACCTTACATAAATTACCATATATAAAGAACCCAATCTTTACCAAACATAAAAGTATATTACACAATATCTGCTTATTCTGTAAGACACATCTAAGAGTTTTGATAAGGACAGATGAGTTGAATATTAGAACACAATTGATTGTGTACATCTAATTAAGAATCCCAGTTAGAATAAGAAGTTATATAATGTTGAGTAGGAAAGATTATACAGCGGAAGCAAACCTTAGGCTAGCCTTGTATATATGTTGCTACGATTAATGAGAAAAGCAAGCCATTGAGTTATTCTCACTTTTTATGGTATCAGAGCAAGTGGTTGCATAGTAAAAGCATAAAATCATGTCGATGGAGGAAGGATGCCAGATGAGCAGCAATATGATAGGAGCACAATCAGATATTGTCGAGGACTATGATCTTGCAATCATCGTACTACATACATGCCTTGAACAATCCTAGACATATGTGACATAGTCTTTGCTGTTCTTCAGTAAACATTCTATCATAATTCTGCTTGATATGGATGATCGATCGTTTGTCTGGTCTTCCTGGCGTATGCCAGAAATAGGTGGCATGCGCCACCCCTAGACTAGCTCGAAGCTCTAGCACACACCAAAGCACCTAGCACAACAAAAAGCTAACGGACTAACACACCTGGTGTGCGCCAAAAAGGATGGCGTGCGCCAGTGCTTCAGCAGCAGAGTTGCATCAAATTGCATATAGAGTAAGTAGGGTTGTCGATCCACAGAGATTGAGGTGTTAGGCCTACTCTAGGGTTTACTTACTTAACTAGGATCAGATTATGAAGTTTATAGTTGAACTCAAGTGATCTAAAGTCTCAAACATCAAGCATCAAGAGCATAAGAACAAGCACTTAGATAGTTTATATCACAAAACAGATTATCAACAACTAAAAAGCTAAAAGCGAGTTAAGTATCTTAAAAACTAATATAACCAAGTGATTCAGGGGGTATACAAAGCATGTGATATGGTACGAGTGTTTCAAAGGCAATCAATCTACACTTTCATGCTAAAAATATCTAAATTGACCTTTAACCAAGCTTAAAAGGTTAGATATGTTCTTTCGACCCCACCAACCAACTAAACTCAATCAAGAATCAACTATGCATATCACTCAAAGCACAATCAATAACTAAGAAAGATTTCTCTTCTATCAAAGCAACGAATCATCAAACTAACATTTCTATCAAACCTATCTCCTTTTGATCTCAAGATTTGACTAAGTACAATAACTTGGTGATCAAATAAGTCAAAGCATGGCATGAAGTTCATTAATAAGAACATGTTCCTACACATATTAACCCCTTTAAACCATGGCTACATATAAGGCACTAAGGCACAAAACTCACAACAAACTACTCACACATATTTATATAAACACAAACCATTAACATAGACAAAGAGTACAAAGGATGGAGACTTATCAAGACTCCAAGCTCCCCCTCTTCAAGTCCATGTTTTTCTACCAAAGACCAATATTTACATCTATTTTTGGACCAAAGTTAATTTCTCCTTTGGTCCAATTCGTCCTCTTCTTTTTATAAAGCAAAACTAGCATATATACTAAGTAACTAATGGAATAGTAAACTAAATATCTAATCTAACTTATCTACTAAAATATCTAACCTAAAAATATCTAAAAAGAGTCAGCCATTGTCCCCCTTTCCTTTAGAATGCTCTAAGCCGCCCTTGTCAAGTCTTGTCATTTGTTTGTCAAATACTTAGCTTTATTTTACTTCTGTCCATCTGGTCTGGCGTGCGCCAGGTCTTCACAATTTTGCTTTTCAAGTGCATCTGGTCGTCTCAGTTAATGGTCATCTAAGTAATGGCTACTTGGCGTGCACCATAGAGGGATGGCGTGTGCCAGCTTCTCGTGATAAGCACTCGTTAGCATCGCGATTTCCTTCTCATCCATTCCTTTGCATGTCTGCTCAAATGTCCTCTACTTCTCCTCAAATATGCTCCTAAAAATAAGCAAACTTAATGAAAAATAATAAACTTAATATAAACACACAATGAACAAAAACTAACACTAAGACAACTAAAACATAACTAAATCAACCTAAAACACTAAGAACGATCTACTAAAAGGATATGAATAATGAGTGTTTTTGACACTCATCAATATGTTCATGAGCAATCTACTAGACGATGATAATTATAAGGGCAAATTACCTTCTAGTCCTTGGACTTATCATAATTTTCCTATTGGGTCCCTCATTTCTCATAAATGAGTAATCTATCCGTGTTTTATGAGAAAATGTTTATCTCGGGTCCCCACCAACTAAATCAGCCTTTTTTTTATTTTTTTGGCATGTGAAATGACTTTCTTATCTTTTACAAAAAGATAAAAGAGTCATTATTTTTTTCTTTTTATAAAAGGGTAAAATAGTCATTTCACATATTAAAAAAATAAAAAAATGGGTCTTAAAGTCAACCAGAGACCCGAGACCAATATTTTTTCAAAATACAGGGACAACAAAATTATTTATGAGAAAGAAAGAAAGGACTTGATAGGAGAATTCGATTAAGACCAGGGACTAGGAGGTAATTTGCCCTAATAATAGAGAATGGGTTGCTGACATGATGAATGCACTTTATGCTAAGAACAAGTATGAATTCATGGATGGCATAATACCATGACCTATGCCAACATTAAGTGGATATCTGTTGTGGACGTGCTGTAAAACCATGCTAAAAGAATGATTAAAGAGTGCGATGGAGAAGGAGATCAAATCTAATATAACGTATACCACAAGGGCTATTAACATATAGTCTGATCTAGAGGAATAATTTAGGAAAGGAAGTACACTCACAACGTATGAATTTAGGCACACAATAACACATCTAAGGCAAGACAAGCTATATGTTTAGCCTACTACACCAAGTTGAAAGATTTGTGGGACGAGATATAAGGGATCAGCCTTATGTCGTGCTACATACACATAAGCTACACTTATATTCTATCAAAGAAGATGGTTAATATGAGAGAGAGGGAATGTCTTTATGACTTTTAGATAGGCCTGGATGAAAGCTGTGGCATGGTTAAGACACAAAGCAGAAGAAATTTTCTTTCAAGTTTGTGCTAATAAATTAAGCATTTAGCAAAAATCACTATTTATCAAAGGAGAGAAGCTAAGGTGTGATCATTATAGAAAGTAGGGGAAAATGTGTGACCGTTATAAGAAGTTGGTACATAATGATGATTAGTATTTTGAACTAATCGTGAATCCACCCAGCTAGATCAAGCAAAGTGAATGAGAAAACTCTCCAAAATAAGGCAAGGCAATAACTGCATGAGCTACGCAATTGAGGATATCGTAAGTCATGTAAGAAGGTATTTCCGTGCAGACTTTCTACTGATCAATATGCCAATTTGACAAAAAAAAATTAGCCATATATGTTGGAGGCAATAAGTTAAGTCCTTCTTTTCTAGAGCCAATAGTTTATATGATGGGTAAGACTTTCCTACTCAAGGTTGGATCATTAACTTAGAAAAAACCAACAATATCATTTTGGACCATAAATTGTTTGAGGAAAAGTTAAAAAAGATTGAACACCAAATAGTGAGGATTCTAAATAGAGTTAGTGGCCTAATACCAAGGATAATACAAGTGAAGATGAATGACACAATTACTTTAAATCATGTTTATTCAAAGTAGATTTTAAGTATAATTTACTTTTGCTTAGTAGTATGAAGAAAGAGCAAAATTATGTATTCACTTTTCTATCTGACTTTTGTCTTGATTAGTCAAGGTAGTTGTTTTGGTAGGCTATACTACCTCAACACATTGGAAGATGGTAGGGTGATAATGAAAATACAAAGACATGACGAGCTGCAAACCTGACATCAAAGACTAGGACATCAACCGAAGGAAAAAAATGACTTGCATACCACTTATCAAGATAAGATAGTATTTATATAAATTTCTTATTATGATTCTTATTTTAGAGCAAAAGAAACACAGATTTCTTTTATGTCTGATTTAATAAAGATAAGTTCTTATTTTAAATTAATTCAGTACGATATTTGGGATCCCTATCAAATAAATTTTGTTACTGGTGTTATTGCTTTCTCACAATATTGGATAATTTCAGTAGAAGAGAATGTATGCACTTGATGAAGCAAAAGTCAAAAGTTAGCGAACTCTTATAAGTTTTCTATGCAACGATACATACAAAATTAAGAGCACGAGTGAAGCGCATCTAAAGCGACAATGAAGCAGAATTTCACTCGCATATAATGCTTAAATTTTATGCCACAATTGAAGTACTACTACAAATCTCATGTGTCAATACTACTCAATCAAATGGGATAATAAATGACGTTGAAGTAGAAGTCAAAAGTTAGCGAACTCTTATAAATTTTTTATGCAACGATACATACAAAATTAAGAGCACGAGTGAAGCGCATCTAAATCGACAATGAAGCCGAATTTCAATCGCATATAATGCTTCAATTTTATGCCACAATTGAAGTACTACTACAAATCTCATGTGTCAATACTACTCAATCAAATGGGATAATAAATGACGTTGATTCTAGGTGCGAAGTCAATTTTAGCTAGGCAAAAATCATGAGTCTTTGTTGTAAAAAGAGAGGTAACCTTAAGAACAAAAATGTCATTTTTTAAAATATGTGATTACGTCATAAAATTGTTTTAACATGAGACCGTCTATGGACTATTATCTTAATAATAATTTCTATATCTATGAAGTTTTTGTTTTGGGACCATATTTGATCATCGAAGTCCATTTTTTTTTTGGTCGAAGAAGTCCATGTTCATATTGGGTCTAGATGACATATTTGGTACTATTTGATCATAATCAAGCAAAGTATTTTATCTTTCAATTTTTTTCAGATTTTCATGTATAACTATTTTGCGATTTATTTTATTTTATTGGTTGACCTATGATGCATGTTGTATGTACAACATCAAATTCAACCCTTATTTTTATAAGTTAATCAAAATATCTTATCTCATATATTTTTTAATTATTTGAACGTTCAATTTTTTATTATCTAGATTTGTATCTTTCATCTTTTTATATTTTTTCACGTTCCTCTAGCCAGTGGCACAAGCCCTCCACGCGCTCCTTTTGGATCCGGGTGATATTTGCCCTTGCCTACCATAAATTTACGAGTTATATTTCAAATATTCTTGAACTTGTCATTTTTTAATCAGATATGATAAGACTTTATTATATTTCTCCATGCAGCGCGTATTCCACAAGAAATTAAACCAGTCGTCGATTTTCACGGGATTGGAAGTGTATACGATTCCCCACGCTCGAGACACCGCGCTTGGGAGTGACGTTCCTCGCCTCTTGAAAATATCTAAGGTCCAAAGGATGGGCAGCGGAGGGACCATGAAAAGGATGTTAAAAGCGAAGGTGGGTGTAGGGCCCACAGCCCACCACCCTGAGCCCCTCCTAACCAATTATCACATTACCATTTCCTGCCACGATACCGCTCCTCCCACTGTTTGTCGCGTTTGGATCCAAAAATACCCGCACCTTAGATAAAACCAATCATATTGTTCTCGACTCACCCGTCGACATTTATATTTGTTACGGTGTTGCAAGCAAAAAATTTAGTAGAACATCGGGAGAGCAATTGAGAACAAATTTAGAGTCGTCCTCCCAAAAATTATAGCGAAAAGAGAGATAAAAAAATTAATAATTTTTTTAAAAGTGAAATAAAACCTATATTAAAAATAATAATTACAAGGTAGAAAAAAGTCTAACAATTAACTCAACAAACAAATAAATCTCAAACTAAGAGAAAAAAACTAATCTATAGATAAAATTAAACTTCTAAGGCTAATCTGGCTCAATGTAAATTTTCAAATTCACGAGACTTTGATATTATTTAATAATTTACCCAATTTAAACTAACTATATTTACCGAAGTAATACTGTTTAACTGAAAATTTAAGATTCATAGATATATTTAGATCCAAATTTTGTTTACCCTAGACTGAATCTGAATATTGATCTCAAATAAGAATGTATATATATTTAGATATTTATGATCCAAATTTGGATCATGATTCTGATTTGAATTCAATTTTAGAATTAGGTCTATATTATCATATCATATTATAGATATTCAGTATACATCCAATCTTAAATTTTACTTAATAGTGGAATGTAACCTTAACATTACCATTAAAATATCTTTTTATTTATGATATTGTTTGACTTCTGTTATAATATATCTAAACGTGCGTAATGCTATTAATTAGTCTATACGGTTATAAATCGAATATTTAAATTTGAATATATATATTTTGCTCTATACCTATGGTACTTTGGACACATCTAATTTGCACGAATACGGATCTTAAAATCTAAGATATAACAAATCTGGATTAAATTTTTTTTTAATACCCAGTATCCGGCCCAGCCCATTATGAACTTTCAACGGGACCGACTATTCTTGTTCGAGTCGGGTCTCGGGATTATGGTTTTAAACTTCTAAACAAACTCATAGGATCTATATTCGAGTTAGCCTTCCTTATTTAGTAGAAATGAGACACCCAAATATTATATTGCATAGTTTTGAAGGGACAAAAAAAAAAAAAATTCTCCGTTTATATTATATCCATCCCCACAAGGCCACACCCTAGCGAAACAAATAATAGGCACACGAAATTGAAAATTTCCACGACCCCATCCCATCGCATCCCTCCATCTGCCCCAACTACGCTTCCAACGATTCCTCATCCGCCAAACTCCCCCCTCTCTCCTTCTCTCCGACAAGGCAAATTCTATGGGATGGAAGGTCTTATAAACTCCTCCCTGAATTATTACAACAACAAAATTATTGCTGGTGGTACCAATAATAATAATAATAATAATAATAACATGGCTAATGTCCATGGCAGTGGTAATGATACTGTAGCCCCGTTCGTCATGAAAACCTATCAGATGGTCAACGACCCGGCAACGGACAGGCTCATCTCTTGGGGCAAGGCCGACAACAGCTTCTTCGTTGTCGACCCTCTCGATTTTTCCCACCGGATTTTACCCATTTACTTCAAGCACAACAACTTCTCCAGCTTCGTCCGCCAATTGAATACTTATGTAAGTCTATTCCTGTCTGGAGGTCCGGTTACAAGTGGTAAATAGTTTGTTAATATGTCGTTAATCCATTGTCTTAATATGTTTTGATCGTTCTGTCTTCTTGATTTTAATAGGGTTTCAAGAAGGTGGATCCAGATAGGTGGGAGTTTGCGAGCGAGTGGTTCCTGAGAGGGCAGAAGCAACTGCTCAGTAACATAACGAGGAGGAAGCACGCGAGGCAGCAGGCGTCGAGCAACGGAACGGTCGTTCCTCCGGGGAGCTGGGGGAAGGTGGAGGACATGGACGAGGAGGAGATGGCGATGGAGATCGCGCAGCTAAGGCGTGAGCAGGTGGCGATGGAGAAAGAGCTCGAAGGGATGAACAAACGGCTAGAGGCCACGGAGAGGCGGCCCCAGCAGATGATGGCTTTCCTCTGCAAGGTCGTCGAAGACCCGGACCTGTTACCTCGTATGGTGCTCGAGAAGGACAAGGCGAAAAGGCTAGTCTCCGGGGGAGACAAGAAGAGGAGGGTCAGCAACACCTCTGCCGCCTCTAATTCCTCCTCCTCGGGATTCGGAAACTCTTCTAGTTCCATCAAGTCCGAGGAGGAGGAGGATGGATTTGGCGGAGCCGTTTCGTACCATGTACAAGATTTCGGGTTAGACACAGAGACGTTCGGTGGTTACTCCCCGCCCGGACAGCAGCAGCTTTGTTATAATTACAGTAGAGGTTTTGACGGTGATGGTAGCAGTATCGGGAATATCGTGACGGTCGCAGCGGTGCCACCTGGCGACGGAGATAGAGGCGATTATATTGGTTACCGGGGAGAAAAGATGGCCGGAGTAGAGGGAGGGTCGCCGCTACCGCCTTATCCGTTTTCTCTGTTGGGTGGTGGGTTTAGTTATTATTAGTCTTTGTTCACAGGAATTAATGGTGAATTATCTATCTAGCACTAACTCCTATTGATTTTGCATTAGTATATCATCATTTTTCCCCCTTTTTTATTTAGTCCATCTAATTTTTGGGTCCCTTTCTCCAATTGGGGGAGGTGAATCAATTACTTATCTAATTAATTGCAGTTTTTGGGTATGTAAATGGTTGTGGTAGTGCAACCTAGTAGGTGAACAATCATATAACATTGACTATGTTCAAACGGGTAACATTTGAACATTTACTTATTGAATTCCAAAATCTCCCCTCTTCTTTATTTACTCAAATGGAACTGAGATGACAAATGATATTCGAAACAGAAAGGGAACGTATGGATTGCTCTTTCTTTTGTGCTTGTCATAATAAGAGAGGCATGGTCGATGGTTTTTTTATCCGAAAAGAAGATCGGCGCTAGGCACCGACGGTGCATGCCGTACAATACAAGCAACTTTTTTTGCTGGGCCAATTCTTTCGAAGTAGACATTTCGATCGAATTTGAATTGAATTTATTCAAATTTATAAAAATCTTAAATCGTATTTGATTTGTTTAAGGACGAATCGAATTTGAATTATTAAATATCAAATTATAATCAAATTTGATCAAATTTGAATTGATTAGAATAAATATTTAACGTTTTTTGGAAAAAATAAGCTAAAGTTTGGATTTGCAGTTAATGAATTATATATTTATGGTTTAAAGGTTTCATGATGTAGAGTTTAAAATTTAGAGTTTAGTAGATAATTGAGTATTTAGTTTAGGATTTGGGATTTAGTAGATAATTAAATTTAGAGTTTAGAGTTTAGAGTTTGAGGTTTAAGGTTTATAGTTTGGGGATTAAAGTTTAGTGTTTAGTAGATAATTGAGTTTAAAATTTTAGAGTTTAGGATTTTGAGTTTAATGTTTAAGATTTAGTAGATAATATAGTTTGAGATTTTTCTACACTAACTTCGTGTGCATGTTTAGATCTTAAATGATTTGTAGAACTACCATATTATTCTTGATTTTTCTTACTCTTATTTATTCTACTTGATGACATAATTATATAGTAGTATTAGTGGTTTTATGATAAATATATCCAACTAATAAATTTAAAAAAGAATTCACATAACATAAATTTTTAATAAGAAGAGGAGATAATTAAAATTAGAATGTATAAATTCTAAAGAATAAAAGGTTATATTTATAGAGTTTGAAAATAATTTTAAATTTATTAAAAAAAGTACATATAGTAACAAAAGGATAATCTAGATATTAAAATGGTAAAAAAATGAAATCTCATCCCCCTCCCCTAAATTTTTGTCCTCTCCCCCAAATTTTTTTAATTTTACAACCCCCACCCCCCAAAACCTAAATTTCTCCCTCTTTGCCTCCTTTGTTTTATTCTTGCGAGAAAATCCACTATTTTTTGAATTTGTTAAATATATAAAAAATTTAAATTAAATTCGATACGAATTCAACTTAAATTAAATTCTGAAATATATTTAATTGAACTATCCAATTTAACGAATTATTGAATCTTACTCTGTATTCAATTTGTTTCATAACAATTTTGAATCAAATTTTTCACGAATCAAGCCAAATTGTGAATCATATTCTAACAATGGTCAAGTCTATCTACGAGGTTAGACTGGAAATTTTATTTTTTCGGGGAAGGGAATGCAATTTGCTCAGTGGAATTATATCTGACACTGTATAATACTCTTTCTCGAAGTAGATTTTTTCCAAAATGGTGCTAGTGTTTATGAGTTGGACCGAGTTGCAGAAAATTATCCATGACTATCAAGTCATTAGGAATTTTTCATGACCAAATCACAAAAAAAACCCGTGACTCGATCTACGGTCACCAAGGATGGCTGATTAGAGAAGATGATGGTGATAAAGAACGAAGGAACGATAGTGCGTGAGGCTACTACCGATGAGCTTGCGAGGCCAAGCAAGTTAATTCTGACTAGTCTTAGCTTTGGTTGATCACCACTAAGGCATGGTCGTGGATGGAACTTCATGAAGCTTCAGAGGCGGGTGTGGGAACCTCGCTCCAACACAATCAAGCCAACTCTAACATTATTTGTACATGAAATTTGTCAGAATTAACTCCCTAACATAACCTCAGCATTCTCTCATTATGTTTTATTTTGGTTATCGATGGAGTGAAGACGGAAGTTCAAAATTTTGATAAGACATAACGGATCAAGATGATAATGGTGGAGAACGAAGGCATGCCGATTCGCGAGGCTGATACCGACGAGCTTGCGAGACCACATTGTGTTAGTTTTGATCAATATGAGCTGTTGGTTCATCACCGTTGAGCCACGGTCGTGGACAAAGCTTCATCAAGTTTCAGTGTCATGTTGGAGAACTCTGATTACCTCGTGCTGGGGACATCGGTTCGGGAAAATGGCAAGGTAGTGGGAGGAGGGGGAGGCAGCGAGTGGAAGTTGAGGATATGGACACTTAGCCAAGAAAGTGTTGAGGTTTCTTTGTTCTGCCGTTTCGGAGAGACCAAGTTATTAGTTTTGATTCGTGACTTAGTAAACACGATTGATTTTTGATCAAATCACGAAAGAAAAATATTAGTGTATTATGTGGACACTAATTTAATAGTTAAATTTTTTGATATTATTCTCATAATTTACGACGACCAATTATATTTTTAGAAAAAAATAATCGTATTCTTCAATGATCTAAAGAGGAAAGGGATGACCATTTTAGGAAAGGAAACACCAGAAAGTACTTACATCTTTTCGCCTCGATGATGTGAACAGATAGCACCTCAAATTATATATAGATCATAAAAAACAGGTTCTGATTAATCGATTGTTAAACCGGTAATTTAATAGTAACCGTTATTTTATTTAACCATCCATAACCAATTTTTTTTTAACCGTAACGATTTCTTGACCCGTGAACAGTTTTATATGCTGACAACTTGAAACAATCAGCGGATTAGTAGATATCCTATAAAATATAAGTTTTGTTTGACCGTCGTAAAATAAAATTTATGCCCCGACTTAAATAGGAGAGACATTGGTTAAGTGGTAAATGATTTAAGTTTTATGAGAACTGGTAAATAATATATAATATGGATTCACTTGAAAAAAATATTGTATTTAAATTTTGCGAGCGCAACAAAATTTATTAGGAAAATCGTCCGCAAAATTTAAACTGACAGTGCTCGACTTACACCAAAAAAGGCCGGGCAGGCCATCACTGTAGTATATTGCCTTTTGGGGGCTCATAGAGACATACCACTGTAGCTTACTAATTTGGTGGGCCTCTCAGTTTCTTTGTTTCATTTTTTGTTTTCTCCTTCACGTGCCCGTCTCGTTGCAACTTACGGTTGGTTGGTTCCTCTTTTTGTATGGGCGTTAATCACAAGGGTCTTATTTGATATGAATGAGACTTTCTTTCCTATTTATAACTTGAGATTTGTCTTTGTCGGTGGTCCTAGATTTGTCTATGTTGGTGGTTCGATCTCTGGACATGCATCGGCGACCCTTTAGCGATGTCAAGCCATCAGCCAATAGACCGGCAAGGCAAGGGAACGGCCGTCTTAGTATTTGTTCTTGAATCAGCGACCGAGAGGTTGAGCAATTGATCAATAAAAGCCAAGATAGATCAAAGAAGAGTGGGGAACCTCTCGCTGCTTTTTAAAATATGACATCAGGAATTATTTTTACGCATAAAGTAAAAGCTAAGAATAACCTAGTTCTGTCAATATTGCCTTTATTATCTTGATTAAAATTTTATTGTGAATCTGTACGCTCAATCAAAATTTATTTGCAACATGATCAAGTAATTAAATTTTTTATTAGATTGAATGATAACTATGACACTGTAAGATCACAAATTATGCTAATTAGTCCTCTACTTAATATTAATAGAACACTATATCTTACTTTATAACATGAGCAACAATTCTTGAATTCTGGAAAAAATAATGGACGTTGGAGAAGATTCAGGTAATCCAAAGACATTTTGACAATAGGAAGAAAATTTAGAATAATGAGAAGAAGCATGTGTGTACTTATTGTGGCAAACAAGTCAAACCGAAAAAAATGTTATAGAAAACCTGGTTTCTTTCCCAATTGCAAATTTATCAATAAACCTTTTTAGGTAGCAAATTCACCAAGTTCTTTGTATGGTAGTTGTTAGTATTTTCAAAACTGTTCCGATCGCCGACCTAGAAATAGTCCGAAATCCAGGTCGACTAGTCCGACTGATCGGACCGTCATTCGGACCAAGACATTTTATTTTAAATATTGTACATATATATATAGATAAATCATAGATATTTACCTTAAGAATTATTAATTCTAGTAAGTGCATAACCACTTTTACAATAAATATTATATTTTTTTTCTTCTACCCATTCATTTAATTTAATTAATTTTATTTTCCATATAACATTTTGGCCAAACTAGAAATTATGGTTCAACCAAGCCTGCCTTTTGCCCGGTTGAACTAGAAGTTTTCTGGTTAGACCAAAATCCAGGTGCAAAATTTGTCATTTTATTAGGTTTTTTTTTCAACCGGACAATTCTGGCTCAACCAAACCTATATTTTGTCTGGTTGAACCAAAACCCGGGTGTACCTATATTTTCAACCCGGTGTGCATACCAAAGCATGGTCTCACCGGTCGGACTGTAAGTCGGATCGCAAAATTGAAAACTAAGATTGCTGTTCTAGTTTCTTTGTAGGATTTTTCTATTTAGGAGAATTCACTAACTCTCACAGGATTTTTCTATTTAGGAGAATTCACTAACTCTCACATTGCAGCTACTACTCGTGGTTCAGTTGGCCAAGAAGGTCTACAAGCTATGTTGTAGAGTTTGAAGAAATTGAGACTTTCTGCAGAGCAATTCACCAATTTGGTAACATTGATCCAACAATCTTCTATTGCACTTAAGTATTCAATTCCTAGAACTCACTCATGTGACCATACTCTAATCAATTTTGTTAATAGTTATCCTTTTTTGGTAGGCATTTTATCTTATCTTATAAAGTTTTATAGAGCTTATATCACCTATGTCTATCTAGTAATTAGGTTATAGACTCGGGTAGTTCTGATCACAAAGCTTGTTCCCCTAAGTTCTATGTTGAGTTGCATCCTATTACCAGCACCATTATCATCCAATTTAATTATAATCAAATAGCAACTACATGTGTTGGTACTGTGTAACTTTCTGAACATTTATTCTTGTTCAATGTACTCTTAGTGTCTAGCTTTAATTTTATTTTACTATGAGTCATCAAGTTGATTTCTCATTTTCTTTTTGGTGTTCATTTTACTCACAATGTTTGTATTCTTCAAGATCACATTAATTCCAGGGTAATTGGTAAAGTCGTACAATTTCATGATCTATACCTCCTTCACCTACACTACGAAACTATCCAATTTGATCCACCAACTTCACCATATTTACCATTACTTTACACCAACTTCACCATATTTACCATTACTTTACTTCCTACAGTAGCTCATACTCAGTTATCCCTTAACTTGAATATTTGACATTGTCATCTTGATCATGTTTTTTGACAAAGAATGGAGCAAGTACATGGCATTGACCCTTATATGGAAGTGAATAAGACAAGGCACACTGACATGTGTCACCTCTCCAAGCATAAGGGGTTACTTTTTTCAATTAGTGACTTAACTGTAGACTCCTATTTTGACTTACTTTATATGGACATCTAGTCTCTATGATGAACCTTCTCATGATGGTTATTTTTACTTTTTGACAATTGTTGATCATCAATCAAAATCTGTTTGGTCATATTTATTGAAGCACAGGTATGTTAGTCGTGTGATTTTGGATCAATTTTGTCAAATAGTGGAAAAATAATTTGATTAAAAAAGTTGAAAGAATAAGATCTGATTAAGAAAAAAAATTGATATGCAAGAGTGTTATCAAGTTCAAGGGATCATACATTAATTTAGTTATTTTTATACTCTCAACAAAATGGAATGGTAGAAAAAAAAAATCAAGATTTGTTGAATAATGCTTATGATTTGATCTTTCAAACACATATGTCTACATTTTTTGGAGTGATGCACTTATATTTGCACTTCACTTTATCAATAAATTGCCATGTACTTCTTTGGACAATCGAATCCAATTTGAAATCTTATACAGAAGAAGGTCTAGTTACAAATATATAAGTTCGTAGAACCAAACTTTCTTTATAACAAGACTGTACGCATTATTGAGTTTTCGACATGGTGTGAAAGGCTACAAATTGTATGATTTGAAAACTCTCCTTGTGATTTTTTATGAGTGAATATTCCCTTTTAAGTAGTCTAGTATATACATAGAGTCCTATAATCACTAGTTAGTCTATCCTCAATCTCTTAATCTAGTTCACTTTGACTATCTACAAATTTCGTAGCAATAACCTCTTTTGCAGAATTTACTATAGAATCAAGAATTGCATGTTTTGTAGACTTCAATTTTGCATAATTTAATCCCTCTTAATCTCTCACTCGTAGTTAATTCTTTACCTATTTCATAACTAGTTAATTCATCTGGATCAGAAAGTTATACTACCCAGTCTTCATCATTGCAAGATTTGCAGAATCAAGTTCTACAAAATTTGTAGCAGTTGCACGTAGACTTGCAGAATTATTAACAATATCACCCAAACCTGTAAAATTCATAGACAAACCTAAAAATATAGCAGAACCAAAACCATCTATAGAACCCAAACCAATCTTCCACTAGACGATCCACTAGACCAAAAACCTTAACAACATATCTTAAAGACTATGATCATAAGATTCACTCTACACAATTTGCCATGACTTCCTTTGGTTAGTCTTTTTTTTCTTTTCTTTTAACTTCTTATCCTCTACATTCTTATTTCATTCTGTCACATCTTCTTACACCTAATTTTAGAGCTTTTAGTATGTCCGTAACTAATAGAAAAAATCTGAAACCCGTGAACAAGCTTCTAATGAGGATTATTGGCTTGATACTATGCACTTAAAACTCTCAGCCTTTGCACAGAACAATACATGGACCTTGGTTGATCTTTCTCCTCGGAAGACACCTATTGGTAGTTAATAGGTTTTTAAAATCAAGCATAAGGCTAATGGTAGCATTGAGAGATATAGTGCTCATCTTGTGGCTAAAAGTTATACTCAATCTCTAGGTACTAATTATTTTGACACCTTTAGTCCTATTACCAGGATGACTACCACAAGTATCTTGCTTATTGTTGCTGTGCAAAGTGGTTAGATCCTTGAACAATTAAATATCAATAATTCTTTTTTTCATGGTGATCTAATAAAGGAGGTCTATATTTTTTGGGTGAATAATAGAGGAGGTCTATATGGCTCTTCATTCGGGTTTGTCTATTTTGCCTTTTCATTTTCACAAGGATTATCATCGCCAAAATTACTGTATAGATTGAAAGATGCTAGTCGCTAATAGTTTATGAAGCTGAATTCTATACTTCTAGATTTTAGTTATATCTAAGCCAAGAGTGATTACTCATTATTTACTCATACACATTCTGATTCGTTCATAGTTTTATTGGTGTATGTAGATGACATAATTTTGGTAGATAATTCTTCTAATTTTATCATAAAAATTAAACAACATCTGAAAAAAATCCTGAAGCTCAAGGATCTTGACTCTCAAATATTTTCTCAGCCTAGAAGTAGCTAGAATTATCTCTGGTATAAATCTCTATCAAAAAAAGTATATAACTTTTCAAGATGCATGATATTTGGGCTGGTAGCAGAGATGGGCCCCAATTGATTTAAGTTATAAACTGAATATAATAGGTAAAATTATGACGGATGAATTGGCTTATGATGTAAATTGCAAACCAATTGTTCAAATCACAGTGGATGCGAAGAAATGGTGGGTAATCTTTATTGTCGGTGATTGGTTGACAAGTTGCTTTATTTGAAAGCTACAAAAGTAGATATTAGCTTTGCAATTTAACAATTAAGCCAATTTTTTACAGTACCTCGTGATTCTTACTTGAAGTCAGCCTATCACATTTTGAAGTACCTCAAGAGATCACCAAGCAAAGGATTATTCTTTGTCGTATCTTCGAAAATTCGTTTGATAGTGTTTGCCACGTTTAAAGAGCATCTAATCAAAGCTTAACTCAAGGTGTACTCAGAAAGTAATTAGGCTGCTTATATGGATACTAGACGTCAGGCATATGATTATGCATTGAGTTTAGTGATTCACTCATTTCTTAGAAGGCCAAGTAATAAGTCACGATTTCTCATTTATCATGTGAGGCACAATACATAAAACTCGTAGCTACAACTTGTGTAGTCGAATGGATGAGTTATTTATAAATATATTTGTGCGTGAAAATTACAAGACCAACCTTGATCATTATGGCAACAAGTCAGCTATCCACACCGCGAAGGATCCAAATTTTTACAAGTCTAGCAAAGATTGATCAAGTTCTTCCATATGAAGATTCAATTCTAATTAGCAGACTTATTCACCAAAATTTTTACAGCTAATCAATTTGAGTTTCACGTAGCTAAACTAGTTTACTTAATATCTATTTGCCGGCTTATGGCGGGATATTGGAACATCAAGATCAGAGAGTCGCTTCTCTAGTTCAGCTTACAAAGTTATATTTATTAAATTGATATTATGCACGAGACATGTGAGTATATTTGTAGGATTCTAAGAATCATAGGACTATTTTGTAATTGTGTCATACGTAAGAACTCTTTGGCTAACAACCAATGGGAGTTCCTAGCTAATCATTACTTAGACACTTGCCTTAGTGGATATGACAATTATTGAGATTAAGAGCTATAGTTAAAGCTTTCATTTTTTTTTTGGGTCGGAAGTTAAAGCTTTCATGGCATCGTCTTCATCCATTAACCATTTTTGCTTGTTCCACTTTGTATAGATCACATTTTTTTATTCTTGTTAGAGCTCTTTTTCTTCTTTTTCATCCGAATATTATTTCTTTTCTTCCTCCTAGGAGTTTCTGACCTGGCTTACAGGTCTTAGGGAACTCTACTGAAAACCGCGGATCCATCGACGAGTGAGAAAAGGAACGAGATAATATGACTACGTGAGAATCAGGACATGGCGTATGACATTTTTGCTTAATGGATACGAAACACCCATTATTTAGAACCCTAGCCAAAACTGCTGAATCTTTGCTTTCTCAACACCAAAAAAAGGAAAGTTTCTACGACAAGTCGCTTCGTTAATACAAACTACTAAGAAGAGGAAGGTCGATCACTGTATAGAGTTCATGAATAAAATGCCAAAGTCAATCACAAGATGTGGTATAGATATAGACGATTTTAGTCACGAGCGAGCCATGCCACATTGCATGGGAGGAACTGATCCTTCACTTCCCTTTTGAGCTTTCGATTTGAGACCTTTAGTCTGTCCAGCTCCATTTGGGTTCTCCTTTGCATCACTGGTAAGATTTTTCTTGTCTCCATATAATTCCAAAAATCTAGGAATCGCCCTTTCGTTTTAAGATTGTTCTCTCCGCCCCTGCATGAGATTGAGGGCAGAGGCGATAATGTTCCTCTGGGCTGGGAATCTTTTTCCCCGTACAAGAAGATAATGTATTGATATCTTCTGAATGAACTTGGCTGATTGGGAGGGGCAGATGATGTCAGCGGAGGCGAGGCAGATCAAACGAGTAGCTGAGTTTTTTTCTCGTGTCTTTACCTTAAAAACCGAGATAATCACTTCACGAAAAAAAACCTGTGATTTGATTATTCACGGGTTTTTTTCATGACTTAGTCCTGATTTTTTTTTCATGACTTGATTGTTATGAATAATTTTTTCGTGACTTGATACTGATATCTTACACAAACACTAATTTAGTAATTTTTTTTGTAATTAACTATAAACAATAACACAATTTTGGGAAAATACGGTGACTAGTGGTTTGCGACAAGAGCCTTTTCAGACCATCCGCATTGGTGCCCCCGCTACAGTGCACGCCATGGGTGCCACGTCAGCCGCGCCCCTGCTCTCAGTTTTCAGCTCACAGTGGTGCCCTCGGTACAGTGCGCGCCCTGGGCACCACGTCAGCTTTTTTCTTAGCTCAGCTTTTTTAAAATTCAGCTAATTGTGTCAAACTCGAGTATTTTTTCGTGTTTATTTCGAAGTGCAAAAATTTACGAAATAGAAATTTTATAAAATTCAAAATATATTACATATGTTTTTCAATTAAATATAATATGTTGTTTAAATATATAAGTACATGAGTTAGGGTTTAAAGTTAGGGTTAGGGTTAGGATTACGGTTAGGGTAAGGGTTAGAGTTTAGAGTTTATAATTTACATAAAATTATAATATATTCTATAATTACATAATAAGGGTTTATGGTTATCAAGGGATTAATAGTTAGGTTTCAAAGAGTTTAGAGTTTAAGGGTTAGGTTTTAAAGGGTTTAGGGTTTAAGGGTTAGGTTATCAAATAACATATAAATTACATAAAAATACACAATGTATATCAAATAACATAAAAATTACATTAAAATATAAAATTACATAAAAATACATAAAAATACAAATTTACATCAAATTTACATCAAATTACATAAAAATACATAAGTTATATCAAATTACATAATTTATCTCAAATGTCATAATTTAAACAATACAAATGAGATTATTGTACTAAACTAATTTTATAAAATTATAAAAAGCATTAAATATATATATCAAACATAATATTGCAAAATTTTATAAATATTTTTTACAGTTTTTTTAATCCAAAAGGTTTAACTATTTGGATTCAAAAATTTGTATAAAATTATCAAAAAATTATTAAAAATTTTAATTGCAGAAAAAAGTCAAAAAAGTAAAAAGAATTTTTAGAATTTTTAGAATTTTTTTCAATTTTTTATAAAAAATAAAATAAAATATTACCCTAGGCGACGTGGCCGAATCAGAGGGGGCCACGTCGCCCAGGGCGAGACGCCCCTGTTGGGACGAGGCACGCCCCGCTGACACGGGGGGGTGTCACGCGTGTCAGGTCACCTCTAATTAGGAGGCGACACGTGGCAGCCCCAGGGCGAGACCCCCAACCGCTGCGGGTGGTCTCACGCAAAGGAGAAATTGTGATTGCTTACGTATTTTGCTTTTTGTTTAGTTCCAAAGATGTTCACAAAAATGGTTTTTAAATTATAGTTTTTTTTTGAAATTTTATGTTCTCAATATTATTTTTTTATGTTCACAAAGATGTTCTCAATATTATTTTTTTATGTTCACAAAAATTTTATTTTTTCCAGTAAATCCAAGTGTCTTCTTTGGAGAGAATTAATAATAACTTTTGAATATTGATGGGGTGTAAGGATTCAATCTTTATCCAATTTGGATCGAGATTAGGAATGGTTTACTTGTTTATTTTAATATTGATAATTGTATACTATTTTAATTTAATATTAAATTTCATTTAGTTTAATATTGATACTCGTTTATTTTAATATTGGTGCTC
>SOPF01028268.1:0-35215 GCA_012979155.1 Hypericum perforatum | reverse complement strand
CTGGCTGGTACATCTCCATATCCTTCATCACTAAAGCTCTTTGACTCCGGCCATACACCTTCCATAAGATAGAATACTTATATACCCCATGCAATCATCCATCTTTGTAGTTATATGCAAGTTGTCCAACTTAAATCTAGATTAAGCGTGACGATTTTCGAATATAACTAAATGTGGATTGGTATTCTAACTCGACTTAAACTTAGATTAAGCGTAAAAGTATCCAAATATAGAGGTTTATGTATACCAACCAGTGTCGATGTTGGCAATGATAACATCTTCACCAAATGAGGATTTATTCCAAATGGAACTAGGATGAACAAAACCATTCTTTTCAAGTAACATGAACTCCCATGAATGTGTCGTCATCAATTTCTTGGCTCGGTTTAAGAATACTGAGGCTACTGCTGGGTGGCCTGCATATCACAAATTAACTAGACGTTACACATAATTTATGTGTATGATTAAACTAACGCATGGTAATAGTCTCAGTAAAAAAAAAATTAAATATACTCATTCATATATAAATAAGATCATTGAAAAAAACTATTTTTTTCCAAAATTGTACATGTATGATTCGAGTAAAATGAATTATAAAATAAAAGAATATGGGAGAAAAGGTTAGATAAAGGACAAGTTGGTGATTAAATAATTACATATGGAGGATAAATTAATATTTTGGAATTATCTATATAAGCAATATTTTATATTAAAATTTTGGTGAGTGAATTTACTTGCAATACGGGCAGCCTCATCGTCGTCAAGGAACGCCATAAATCCATTGATATTCTTCTCGTACGAGCGAATAAATGCATCTTTGGCCTTCTCACTATTGCATGAAAACAAATCGACGATCAATATACCAACTTTTTAGACATGCAAAAAATAGTTCAGTAAGAAATAAAAATTGATTTCAGGTCCTTGGTGTACATGCACTCAAACTTCCGATAAAACAAAACTTAAAACTTCGTATAAAAGAAAAAAGAGAGGAAAAAAAAAATTGGTACCTTCCCAAAAATGATCCAAGGATATCAAGGTGAGCATTAGTCACACGTTCGACGTCGGTCTCAGTTTCGTGAGATCCCAAGTATACTATATAAGCGGTCTTTTTCCAATAGACAATAGCGTAACAAAATGCAAGGGAAATTCATCAAAATTAATGGACTAATATATCAGGAAAAAATATTAATAATCATATTGGTAAATATTTACAATCACCTTTTTCGTTGCTAAGGCGGGTGATAATAATGTAGCGCAGAGTGTGAGTAAAAGCAATAGAGAACACATGAGGGACTGCATCTTGTATTTACTTTGTTCTTTCCCTCACTTGTGACTTGGGAATAGTGAAAGAAGAAGCCTCGGCTCAGTGTATTATAAATAGTTTTAGAGATAATATCACATTAACAGGAGTTAATCATTCAAATAAGTAGTTGTGTTGCGGGTTTAATTCAAATTTACTTGTCAAAAAAAATTAGTTGTGTAATGTCTACTATCAGAGATAAGTGCAAGAAAATTTGAAGATAAAGCGTAAGTCGAGATGAAATTTATCTCGATCTAACAAATTATGAGAAAATTTAGGAATTCTGCCCTTGCAAGCATATCCTAATACCTTAGTGCCAATTACCTGTTTCTTTGGCCCAAGCTTTTTGTTATTAGTGTGCGTTTTGTAACGTTGTGGTTAGCTTGGTAAATAGAAAGTGAGGTTCTTGATTTTCTTAGATGGGGTCTAGCTTAGTCAATTCCTTATATTTATGTTCTTGAACGTTAAGAGTTTAAAAGAGCGTGACATGGCGATACGATACCAAGCCGATTTTACTGTACGTGTCTATAATCTACTTGAAACAACAACTCTGAATAACTCGAGGTTTAGTTGCTAAACCATATAAAACAGAAATAAAATTTTGGGCACATAAGACAAAAATCTGATGTGTCGTTAATATCAATACTGTATAGTGTTATCAACAAGTGTTAATCACGTTTTGTTAATCATTAGGCTAAAGAGAATCGTAGATACTTAGAATACTTAAAAATTAGCAGAATACAGTAGCTCACAGAACATCAGTACGCTCTGCTGTTCGGTACTTGCTGATAGAGGCTTTAGTTGTTGAACGGAAGACACCATTTGATTGGTTTCTTTTTTTATATAGGTGGTTATGATTTGCTGGAAAGGACTAAAGATCAAATGGCAAAAACTTGCCACCCAAACCAAACCGCAACAAAAAGGGTTTGGAAGCAACCGCACCATTTTTTGCGGGTGTGGAGGCGACGCAATTTTTTCTCAATTTCTGTCTGATCCCAGACAGGGAAAACAATTCTCAAGAAACCCCTTTTCGTTATATTTGTCGAATCGACCCCTGTTAGTAAAAATAGCCCATGAGGCCTACTTCAGGTTTTACACATACCAGATAACTGCTAGTTATTGCACATACCAGAGGCCTACATAGTACAAGAGAAAGTGGCCTTTTAACAAACATATATTCAAGCTACCATAGCGATCCCTCGTCCGTAATATGGAGTCAACCACCACCAACTTAAGCATCACCATCGTCAAGGTTCACCCTTTCACATTCATCGATCCATTCACTATAGCTGCAATGACAAGTCTGGTTAGACAGGGCATCAGATAAATCTTTCCCTTCAGCACAAACGAGGAAAGAATTTGAACTTACATGTCTATGGGTTCGGTCAAAGCTGCAAAAGAGAAATGTCGAAACAACATTAGCTTTTTCGCAACTTAATATCATGAAGAGTAGCAGTGGCAAGTCAAGAAAGTAATATATAACTAAATGATTAACTCTATTATTTCACATTATGGCAGAGAAAGTAATAATCAGACCCACTAAACCAGTCCCCAAAACTGGGCGTAAATTGCTATGAGCACCTAGGAATATGATACTACAAAGAAATGATAACTTGCATCCCCTGGCATCGACATTTTTATTGGGCATACCTGTAATAGTAGTGCTAAAGTTCTCTTGGCAGATACCACATACAGCTTCTCCAATCATGTTCTTCATATCACTGTAATAAAAATGAGGACATCATCTAGATTCTAGCATTCTTAATGTTGGATAAAGAGATAGATGGATCAAACTGCACAATTCTAAAGCACAAATCACCCCCAATAGAATCCAGTACGAGCATTGCCTAACACGATACAGAACTTCATTCCCTTGTTTATAAGTACCTCATAGTATTTTTATTTTTTGACTAATGATACATATACTATTACTTCAAGTGTTAGCCATTAGCCCATCCTCTGTTTGGACTTAAACTCAAGCAATACCGATATCCTAGTTTCCCTTGCGCACAAATTATCCATAAAATTTCTTTAGGAATGACATAAGCCATTAATACCAATGTGACAATAGAGGTTAACACTTTGCAATTCACTCCTCCCTATAATCAATGATGTGCTACACATAACAAACAATCAAATTCTGAACAACCATATCAAAAAACAATCCAGACAAGAAGCATATTAATCACTGACAAAATATAAAGCTCCAATTAGAATTCATAAAGCGCTTACACGCGACACTCGACGCTGGTGCCGTGGTTGCAGAAGGGACAACTGAAGACAGTGTCAAGCTTGTCCATCCGCTTCTTGGGTGGTGGCTTAGCCCTAGATTTCCTCTTCCCCATGGTTTACCCTACAACACAATCCACCATCGAGAATCGTCAAAGGAACCTCAACCCGACAAGCACACAGAAACACACGGCCAAAAGCCGACAAGACAATTAGATTCACAAATCATTTTCACTGATTCCCAAAAGCCATTTGACCTAGCTATTTGCCAATTTAGAAGATGGGATTTAAGATTCCAAATCGTTCCGTCCCCAAAATTTAGCCCAGAATTCTCAAACCTAAATCAGTTAAATTGATGTTCATCCGATAGCTAAGCTTCCCATCTTTCGTAAAACACAGAAATCCAAAGGAAAAGACCGAAACCATGCCCCAAAATTTAGAACAACGAAACGAGGCAACATAATAATCCATATAAAGAGAAAGAGAAACCCTAACCAAGGAGAAAAATAAATTCCTTGATGGAATTTGAAAATGGAAAGGATTGTCGGCGAGAAACCCTAGCCTCAAAATAAAGATCAACCAACCGCGTTCCCAAAAAAAATTCATGAGAAGTTACGATTGCTTACGACTAAAAGAAGATGCGATTGCAAAGTTCGTAACAATTAAGATCTGGATCTCGACGCCGGAGCGGCGGACGGCGATGACGTTCTTCTGTTTCTTCTAATTTTAATTTTGTTTCTGGTCGGCGTTATGGCATTTTTCACTTTAGTCCTTCGTCTTAAGATCCCCCCGGATTCCGTCGTTACGGAAATTTAGGAATGGTGTCTACTCTTTGACCAATCAGAGGTTTTTCGACAATTTTTTTCATGATAAGGATTCATAAATCAAAAGAGATAATTTTGATTTTTTAAAAATATATGTGTTGGTCGGTCTTCATATGTGTTTTTTGTGACAGACCTTCTTTCACCTGTGTTGACCGAACAAGTTTTCTTTCTCTCTTAACACAAAAAAAAATCCAAACATGTTTTCGTCATTGCGTATACGTGTATTAAACATTTAGTAATAGTGGTTCTATCATTATTGTTGGGCCCAGGCCCATTAAGCCTGTGGGCAGAGTCAACGGGCCGATCAGCAAACCGACCCTAGATGCGTCAATGCCCACGTCATCGTTGACGTAGCGCTATCGTCAACACAAACAGGGAGGAGCCGATGTCAGCATTGATATGGCGCTGACGCAGTTGCACCTGAAAATGGCAACGCCACATGGCAGTCCCACATAGCAGCACGCCTGACTGCCATGTGGCATGCATGCGTGCCAACGTGCCACGTGGCAGACATGCATGTGTCTACTACCACGTGGCGGACATGTGTGTCTGTCGTGCCACTTGGCGCACACGTGGTCTGCCACGTGGCAGGCTCTTGTCGCTCGGATTTTCCTATAAAAGGGGAAATCTGGCAGAACTGATTTGTAAGTTTTCCATCCAAGAAACTACTTAGAGAAGAAAATTTTGGATTAGCTCTGAACTTTTCAATAGATTTGTGATTAAGGCCAATCGTGGAAATCTAGTTGTGAATTCATTTGATGTGTTCTTATGGTCCGAAATTCAGTAACTTTGATATTTAATAAAAATGGTTTCGTCATTTGGATCTACATTAATCATATCATTCGGTTATTGTAGCTTCATCATTTAGTTTATGTGGTTTTATCACTTAGGAAAAAACTTAGAAATGGTTTCGTCATTTTAGAAAAAAAGGTCAACCCAGATCAATGCAGGCGAATTGACCCACATAATCTTGAAAGAGCTCATAAATTATATGGACAGTCCTTCCCAAAAACTCGTCCTTAGAAACTGTTATAATTTTTTAAGAAGGAAACTTGTGTAATTTGATTGCGTAATTTTCAGCAACCAGATGTTTTATCAGTCTTTTTAATGACATTTTCATTTTGCAGGTGAATATTGTTACAAAAATCGTATGAAAATACCACTAAAATATATTTTTGAATGGTTTGAAGTATCCCCATGAGAAAGGCACTATTTGGCGGTCCATTATTTGATTCGCAACAGAAGTATAATTAGCATCATAAAGTTGAAATTTTATACTGTTTTCTTTTAAACATGAAGTTTGTAACATTATTTCTATAAAGAAAAAAATCTTCTCTATAAATTCTGTAATCATAATTTTTTCTCAACCCTTTTACGGTCAGGATAAGCGCTCGCATTTCACTAGTTTTTTGCATGGCATTTTTCCCTAACGGTAATGGAACTCTATTTTTCAGACAAATAAGCCGACCCAAAAAATGCCCATAACTTGTGATTAAAAAAAGTACAAATTTAGGAACAAACAAGTATCTTCATTTCTCAAAAACAAGCATTAAATGCGACAATGCTTTTCCCAACTGGACGACCAACGTGTAACTTCATCAACTTTTTCAAAGTTTATCTTAATATTTGCAATGTCATTACACTGGAATCTGCAATGTTTACAGAACTCTCAGATATAAGCCAACAAGACAAACTCGAGGTGGAGGAGAGTTTCTCCCACCTGCACTAAATGAGGGCCTCAAAAAACTTGAACTACAAGATCCTCTAAGAGAGATTACGTGATCTTCCCGAAAAAATGTAAATGAGTCTCCTAATTTTCTAGGCTGTGGGAAAGAATCGAATTCGGGCTTTACTATGACCCGTCACCACATCTTTTACTTCGCCTCCAGAAATAGTCGACTCAAAGAACTTTATGAGCTTTGCCATAATAACGGTTTATGAACGGAGCCTGCAACCAAGCACAATGACGTTGCTAAATATACGTTAACTATACTTTGGAAACTTCTTATGAAAATTGTTAACTGAAATCCCAAATATCAGGCAAAGTATTTTATCTTCTTACGAACTTCTTATGAGCACTAGCATGCATGCATCCAATTCTAAAAAAAAAGCATGCATTTATCCAAAAATGCATTCATGAACGGGAAAGGCCACAGATGACATTTAATGGACTAACATCACTAGCCAACCATAAAATCTTAATGCATATTGACTGAAAAATAGTACGTCATAACAAGACCGCACATGAAGGAGTATCCACAGCTCAAACTAGAGTTGGTACAGCAAAAATGACCGCTTCGTGTTACCTTAACATGAGTGATATCAGGAGTATTGGGTGAATTTACTGGATAGAATTTGTAGAACTTAATCTCTTTAAATGCCTGCCTTGTCTCCTCACTCATTTCTTCCAATTTCCTCTTTCTGGCTTCCCTGGCCTGCAAACAAAAACCTTTTCCAATAAATCCTACTAAATTGATGTGTGCACTTCCTATCAAAACAGAAACTATCACAAGCTTCTCCAAAGCATACCTCTCTATTAGCTCTTTTTGCTTCTCGAACTCTCTCTTTGACAAAATCCTGAGAGTGCAGAAAAGACAAGCTTAAACAATCATATTGGCATTGTACCAAACAAAGTTTTCAAATGAAGTTATGTATGAGGGCATCTGGTATTAAACTTCACCTTAAATGCATCCATCTGGTCTTCTGACAAAGCTTCCTCCTTGATCAGTTCATCAGTAAATTCCTGAAGTTCGTTTACTAAAATGTGTTACCAGATGTTCAGACATTAAAAAAAATCAATTTTCATAGGTCTTCTTTATTATATACAAGGGTAAAGAGGTATCAGGCAAGACTAGAAGAGTAGCAGCAAGTTGAACCATATTCCAAAAATATTCCAAACGTTTTACCATGATATTGCTACCAGGACATAGCAAGGTAAGAATGTTTGAACTGCAACTGCACACTTCTTGAAACAATAGAAATATGCCATACAGAACTACGGTTTTCCTCTACATAACATAAACAACAACAACAACAACAACAACAACAAAATGAAGAGCACTGTCCCTGCTAGGCTCAACAAACAAATGAGAGTGTAAGAACCTACCTTAAGTTCATCCAACTCCCAATCAAACTCACAAAAAACCTGCAAAAACCATAAAATATACAGTCAGATGGTAATATGTAGCAAGTCTTGTCCAGTTATCCTAGCAACAAAAAAATGTCCGACAATGCTTAGCTGATTCATGCCATTTCACAATAATGAAGAGCATAATTTGCTCTCTCTTTCTGGTTCTAATGATGATTCAGCCAAGTTTGGTACAGCCAAAAGGTGCATGCATACATATCATTGCAAGGTTAATGTAAGGTAGCCCCATCCAAAGATAGCTAAAAGTCTGACAATAAAGCGGGGCCTTCACCAGTCGTCTATTTGCTGCTGGTCTCTCTAAAGCCAACGTCTAACTACTGCCCCAATCTTAATAAATCAATTCAATAACTACTGCATAGATAATATTTTGTAATTTGCATAGATGATATAATGCATAGAAGAGGAAAAGCAAAGTTTTGGCTAGATTTGTAAGGGTTGTCCTGCTTCTCAATTAATTTAGTTAGTGCAGTCATACAATGATTCTATAACAGTGGTCAAACAATTCAGGGAAACAAAATTGTGAGCCTTTTTACTTCCTTTCTATTTGTATAAATAATCTTACCGGCTTTGGTTCTGCTGGGAATATTATCTGAACCACAGTTTCTTGTTCAAGCTCATCTTGCTGCAAGGGATTGTAGAAATCTGCCAAACAATAAAAGAATATAGCTGTGAATCGAAGGAAACCTTGGTGAAATATCACAGAAAGAAAGATGGAGATGTCACATTCATGCCTAGTTTAGTTTCACATTGATTGTGCTAAGTAATTAAGAATTAATGATCTACTTAAAGACCTATACTATCAGCAATCCAGTGGCAAAACAAATCTACCAGGATTCAGCAGATAGTCTCAATTGTTAGTTTCCTGTAATCATACGCAAAAACTTCTTTCATAAAGAAACTACTTTTAGGCTTCAGGCTTAAAAACTGAGAGGATGTTTACAACGTACTATAGAAGATACATATATTGTATCAAAAGAAATATACATTCTTTACAAATCAGGACTCAGTTACGTTTAGATAAAAGGGTCATAAAATCTACACTTGTCTTGATGACGCTTCATCAGCATTAACCTTTTAGGATATTCTAGTCACTTGTTGGCAGAGTAGATTTGATCAATATTTATACAAGTAGTCTTTTTTTTGACAAACACACAAGTAGTCTCAAGACTATACAAAGGTTGATTAGAATTTTTTCATTTCTGTTCCTTGCTGTACATCTACTAAAAGTCCACAAGTAGTTTCTTCAGAAGTGAATAAAATACCCACAAGTCGTATGTTTTGTATGAGTAAAAATAGCCACCAAAAAATTAGTTTATAAAGGGCTGTGTCAGTGAATTTATGTTTTCCAAGACTCACAAGGCAAACAGTACTCGAACTTCTTCACTCGGTCTATCTTCATTAGCCTCAAAGCAACTCTGCAGGAAAAACCAAATTGGACAAGCAGCTAAGGGAGGGCCAGAGCAAGCATGACATGATATGTTAATTTTCTAGGAAAATTTCAACTACCTTGCCAGATTAAGCAACAAAGACTAGGTAAATCAAACTAAGTAGAATCAACCAAATCTAAATCAGTGTGAGCAATCCAGCAAATTACAGCAGTATAAGAAGAACTACAATGTTAACTACACGCTCGACGGGAGATTGTTTTACTATCCTATTTCAGTCCTATCCAACCAGCAAATCATGCAAATATAAAGTAGAAGCATCTAGCCTTTACTTTTATAAACAACCAAGGGCTTCAAGAGAGAGAAAGAGAGTGACCTCCTCTGATAGCAAGTTAGTATGAAAATTTCTGACTTTAGTCTGTCC
The DNA here is from genome assembly GCA_012979155.1 of Hypericum perforatum. Taxonomy (NCBI): domain Eukaryota; kingdom Viridiplantae; phylum Streptophyta; class Magnoliopsida; order Malpighiales; family Hypericaceae; genus Hypericum; species Hypericum perforatum. The sequence goes on along the minus strand of SOPF01028268.1, from coordinate 25,905 downwards.
ACTCGAATATCCCTGCAAAAGAATAACTGACCAAAAAATGAAAATGTAACAGAGCAAACACAAAAATCCTTAACTATGCTTAGCCAAAACATTGCTGACATGAAAAGATGAAAGAACAGAAAGACTGAGTTTGACACCTTTTCTGCAGAGGTATATAAGGAGCCCAGTCCATTTTCATTTGTTTCATTGGAATTATTTCCTCGTTCTCTCTCTGAACTGATTTTATTCCAATCTTATCAGATGGCGGGAAAGGAGATACAATCTGCAGTAGACATAATATGTCAGATGAAAAGCATATTATTGTCTATTGCACTTAACTATCAACCCTTTCAAGGTATATATACCTTAAGTTTCAAAAAAAACTATAGTGAGCAGGGCAGATGACAAAACAAGACAAATATATTTTTCTCATGTACACCAACTGCCCATCCATTAAAAACCAAATATCTGATGTAACAGCTTAACAAAAGCATCCCTAGCAAGGTATTATCCTCGAGTCGTCAATATTTGGAGGATGAAGCTAAAGCAGAAGGAAAACAAAACCATCTTAAAACGAGTGCATGCATCTAACCCACAAGATAACTCAAAATTCTAATCAACTTGAGCGGTCAACCATGAGGGGATTATGTCATGCCATGAAACTGTAATGCAAATAGCATAACAATATTCCGTTCTATGTGGATGACCACCACAAGCAATTGGAAATCCAGAAGAAATAATATCATAAAATCATGAAAGTAAAATCACTCTATCCACAGGAAACAAAAAAAAACGAATGCCAAAAGAACTTACAGCAACCACGGCAGGCACACTAATTACTTTGTCTATTCCTTTTACGGAGACCAATTGAGCTGCAAATCACAACAGAGAACAGACAGCATGAACATAGAATGAAAAAAGAAAACAAACAAAAGGATGCTGAGAGAAAATAACTCAAAAGTCACTGATCAGACATGCATAGTATAATTCTCATGGGAAATAAGAAGCTCGTAAATTCTTGAACATAGATTGAGAAAAAGGAAATCAAGCAAATGGACATTGCGAGTAAATAAGTCCGTCATCGATCTGATATTATACAATTCTCGTGAGAAAATAATCAAATATTCAGCTCACAAATCAAAGGCAAAAATGGAAACTCAAGCACATGGCTGACAAAAGAACTCACGCTCGGAACAACCAAAAAGGTAAACCCTTTTCTCATATAGGATTCCTCCCTTTTCAAAAGCATCCTGAATAAAAAAAAAGCAAAACGTAGCTTCAGTGACTTGACTCGATGAAGCAACATTATGAGCTAACTGAGAACTTCTCTCATCCCGAAGGTACACCATAAGAACTCACTTCGAGATTGGCAAAGTTCCAGTTGAACTCGTAAACTTTATCCAACTGATCCCACTGCAGCAACAAAAGATGAGAAAAAGCAGCGTCAATCTCCGCGCATAAATACAGCAACCAAAACAAACAACAAGCAATTAATACAGACCTCCGTCCCAACGGGAAACGCCGACTTCCATAGATCCTCCTGCACACCACACAATCCAAACCATCAACAGACCGAACCCCTCCCTCACATAGTGAAACAAACACAAAAGCAGAGGTCAAACCAGCGTTGACCGTAAATCCTACAGCTCAAAATTCTTCAAGGTACCCTAAATAATTAAGCTATACAAGGGAGGTAATGCAATATACCAAGTTCCGCTGGTCCTCGAAGTACTCCGGCTCCGGCTCCGGCGACTTCTTGGCCAGCTTATTGGCAGGCTTCTTTTGCTCCTTCTTCTCCTCCTCCACCTTCACCTCTTCCTCCTTCTTCTCTACTTCGCCTCTCTTCCTCTTAGCTCCGGCTCTCTTGGCCATTGTTCTTAGCGAATGAATGGTTAGGGTTTGTGAAGAATTTTGGGTAACTTTTTGTAAACTATAGGAAGAAGAAGAATTTAAATGCGTGAATCTAACGCGGGGGAGACCAAAACAGGGTTGAAATTGGATTTTCCGGTTTTGGTTTCGATTTTTTGTTATTTTTTTGTGGAATTTTTTTCTGTGGGGAGAAACTTTTGGGGGACTGGAGGGAGAGAGAGGGGCCCACAATTTTGAATTTTGACGGGTGATTTGGGCGTACGGACATGACAAGCAGGCTTCAATTTTGTTATGAAACGCCACGTGTGCCAGGTGTCCTGTCCGAGTTTTTAAATAAATTTTGGAGTTTGAATCGTGATTACAACTAGAATAAATATGTGACACCGATGCAATTCTTGTCCCACCTATTCTCTTTCATTTATGTTAGTCTTAATTTTACAGTCAATTTTACTTTTTGTATTGTGTTACTAATATAGTGTTTGTCTCTATTAGACTTCGGCTCTATTTTTAATATAATTATTTATATTAAATTTGAATATAATTTTAAATAATTATAAAATATAAAAAATTAGTTATAAAATAACTAAACAATGATTTTGTAAAATACAAAAATTATATCAAGTTGAGCACATTTTATGTGATAAATTAAAAATTATATTAAAATAAAAATATATATCACCTAAAAGTAAATCATTAACTTATCATTAACTTATCCATACATTTGTTATTAACTTGTGCTTCATTTTTTCTTTTTTCGGGGATAAATATTTCCCTAGAATAATCAAGAATTTCAACATCGATATATTTGTATGGTGTATTTTGGTTTTAGCGCATAATTTTTTGGCTACAAATATTTTGTTTGCTTGCCAATTTTTGTTTTCCTCATTCAGTTGACAATGGCTTGACATTTATTGTGCAATAGCATCCGCATCTTTGTGGATGATTCTCATTTTCTCTAATATGTGCACAATACACATCATCGCTTGCAATAATTTTTTTAATGCTCTCTTTTTTTACAGCATTTCTGTCAATAAACGTGACATTGTCAATCTTTCGCTCATTGGAGTAAGAGGGACTATGAAAATTGAATTATCCTCTTCTTTAATAATTATTGTTTTTTTAGAATCTTCACTACTCTACACGATATGACCCGTTCGAAGGAGTAAATATTGGCCCTAGAAGTTTATGGTTATATTTGGGATGTTTGCGCATGTAGGTCAACAATTTTTTTGTTTAGACCAAGATATATATATATATATATACATATATATATAAAAGATCGTTTCAATCATCTTATTTACTAAACTGATTAGAATTTATATCTATAAAATATAACAAAGAGGATTATAAAAAAATGATAAGAGAGCTTGTGAATTGATGAACTGGTGATAAAAAAATAAAATAAAATTAACCTCTATTTATAAAATATTGAAATGAGTTTTGGCCAAATAAATTTTACCACCTCAATAATTGAGATATTTTATAAAAAAATATTAAATTATTAGCAACATAAAAAATTGTTCGAATAAAATAGTGTGGAAAATAATTTTTTGATTTTTTCAGGATAATATTTTTAAAAATAATTAATTAAAAAAATCGTGTGATCTAATCGAGTCACGACACGTTGACATGCCATAGTGCCACACATGTTAGCGTGGTGCAGCGTACTATTGCCCAGTGGCGATACTATTGCGTAGTGGAGACCGGAGAGTCTTACAACTATTAGTATCACAAGGTTTTTTTTTACTCGGAGGTTTAGTCCGTTGGAATGAAATTCATTTGTGGTAGCAAATTTATTTCCAATCCGCACGACGTTGATTAAAAATTTTGAAATTTAATTATAAATTTGAGCCAATTTGGATTGCACGATAGAATTTACTCGCAACTGTTTATCTTGTGAATAGTTTAGTTAATGAAAATAATAAAATTAATTTTGTCTCTCCCATCTCTCATTCTCCCTCTTAATGTCCAAACAGTAATATGGACAATTCAATAAATTATCGGTAATAGAAAGTTTGGGATTGAAATTTCAGGATCGATATAATAGTATTGAGTAAAAAATTTGGTAAATATCAATATTTTCCAAAATCTCAAATAAATCTAAATCTCCTTATACCATTTTATAGCATGTTGATTATATTCGATCCACTTGACTTTTCTATTTTTAGTGTTATATTGAAAAGTGCCCAAGGGAGATGAAGACTGGAGGTGGCAGCAACCATGAGTTGAAAATTGAAACTGCATTTTTTCCTTAATCTAAATGATCCAGAGAAGAAGGCCAGCCTCCAGCTCGCCGAGATAAAGCACGTCCGCCTTGCTATAAATATTTTACGTAATTTATTTGAATTTTATGTAATTTATTTGCAATAAAATGTTTAAGGCAGACCCCGTATTTCCTATAAATCTTGTCGTATTGAATATGCTAATAAATTTTATTAAAATATAGGTGAAACTCTCCAAACTATATATGTCATAGTTCCCACTCTTCCAGCCGAGGCTCGAAAATCCGCATCTTTAAAAGCTCATTGTGGAACGTGGACCCGAGTGTTACTGATTGTCGTGTATAATACTGGATGGCTCAGAAGGAATCCACTTTGTTGGGTTCATGCGTAACTTTGTTGAGCTCATATATTACATGGATGACAATTTTTTTCCAAAACATATTCCTGAACTATTACCCTATGTTGTTTAGTGTGAAAATCACAGCACAACAATCATATATAATATATGTTTCATTAAAATTGTGATTTCAACATTTAATGTAAATATCTATGTTTACTATCTGAAACTATTTTGTTTATTGTACTACCAAAATTGATCAAGTACTGACAATGGCTAATATCCAAACAAAATAAGTGCAATGGTGTAAATATGTCTTAAATGCCATGCTATCCTTATGGATGTCACTCATAGCATAGACATAGATATCATAATGAAGTGATTACAGATAAAAAAAATTAATATGTACGATATAAAATTCAAATGGAGCTTGTTGGCATTCTATTCTTGTGATATTGACATTCTTTTATGTGTGATTTTTTCATTTGGTTCTGTGATTTTTGATTTTTTCCATAAAAGTTCTCAGATATCTTTTTGTCTGTATGTTCAAAAAAATGATAACACCCAATTCAATTCCATAGATTGTGGCATCACTCGATGCACTTTGTTGGAACAAGTTTTCAGTGTGTTATTTGGATTTTTCTTTAGTTAGCTGTCGCTAATAATACACTAATTTATTAATCCGCAAATCTGGTGGAAACATCCCTATCCGTATTAAGAACATAGAATATGTTTTCGCTGAAAATGTTAGTTAATGCAAGACAACAGTTAACATTTAATAGGGGATATTGAAAATATATATGTGCAACCAGGGGACTAATACTTTTTAATATATATGTCTACTAATATTAAAAATTGTCTCTATTAATTTTAAAAATATTAAAAATTAATCCCACTTTCAAAATTTTCTGGCTCTGCCTCTGTGTGCAACAAAAAGAAATTTCGAAGTATAGATAGTATCATCTCACTTTGGGGTCAACAATGAGCGGAATCTACTATTCTAAAATTCTATTTATCTTTTTTAGGGTGGATCAGATCTTTAGCACAATTTTTAAAATTTTTTTTACCATTATCTTTCTTAACTCTTGATTCGTGCAAAATCTGACAAGATGAGTCTGACTGTCCATAAATAATGCTTGCAACCATGAAGTTAACAGATATCAGCCCCATTTAATATTGCTTCTAACCGTGATATCACCGTGTGATTGAGTCCAAAATCCATTAAAACAAAATCCACACAACTGGTCAACCAAAGAAATGACTAATAATTGCCGACAATTACGAGAGAAAAAACGCTTGGAGAAAGGTTGGATTTGTCTCTTCAATCTTCAAAACAATAACCCAATTCTAATAAATAACCAGATTCGATTTTCAAATAAACTTCTATGAAGGTAGGACTTGCATTCGCTGACTTACTTTTAGGTTTAATACTTATATATTTATTTAAAACTAAAGTAAGATTCATGTGGGGTCCTATAATAGGCACCATTAACAATTCATTTCGATCAAAAATAACACGATCAATGAATATATGCGTGACACATGTCCTACGCCAACATTAGAAGATAGAGGCATTGAACACGTCTATGAAGCCCAACCAGCCACATAGTCAACGCTTGACGTCCCAAATCACGAGATAGTACACGACGATGCCCTAATTTCCGTCATACTATGCCATTATATTAGAAGAACCTACTACTTATATCCAGAAGGTGAATCCCAAAAAGAAAAAAAAAATATAACCAATTAAATGGTCAATATGAGGTGCTTAGTGAGCCCACTTGGGGTAGCAATGACATTGATTTGCAAGTCACTAGAACCTAGTCAATCATATTTTTATTGTAAATGGAAACTTGTAATAAAAAATTGTGCAGGAGATTACTAGAGCGACAATTCAATAATGTCTTTTTTTTCTTCTGAACAGGTCAAATAGATTTTTTTATGTATATATAGACTCATATTCTAATCCAACCTCTAACCGCTTATAACAATATGTACACTAACAAGATACATACGTCCTTTAATATTGAATATTGTAACTGGAAACTTGCCACACATTCTATTTGTTTCACGCAAATGAATGAATATATTTATCAAATTATACCAAGGACATTGGTTTTGAGGAGCTCAACCTCTTCTTGGACTCTGCCGCAGAGGTTTAAGTGGTAGATGTTATTGGCTTCTTTGTTGTCCCTGGGTTTGGCTTGTAAGGGTCCGCTTTTTGGCCATTCGATTGTATCTTGCTCTTTTGAACAGATCATGTATTTGGTTTGTAATTATCTCTGTTATTAATATACATATTTTACCGACCAGCAAAAGAAAAGACAAATTATATTCTCATAAAAGTTTTGACTTTGATTTATGTTCTAATGATGATATATTTAGAATTGTCAACATGGTACAAATAGATGTTGCGCAATGTATTATCATTAAAAATATTTTCATTAAAGAGTAATTGGAAAGTCGTTCGGCAACGAACAACGGTTGAGTTCTAAAAGGCGGTGTTTACGTTGCAAAGCACCAGCCACGTCATCACCCGGTAAACCCACTTCCACGTGTCAGTTACACAAAGCGCCGCCCCTCCCAGATTTCCGTTTTCCTCATGCAGCAGCCAGACAAGCTGGGCCAAGATGAAAATCAATTAAATGCAACACTCTTAATCTAATTGTATAGGAATATATCACTTGTAGTACTTGTGGTTTTAATTTTTTTGTGTGATGATCATGAGGTTCTTAAACTGTCAATCATGATCCTGAGGTTGACATTTTTTTGCGACATAGTTTCAGGAGAGGTCGGAGAAAAATATACGATGTTGATATGGCACATCACATAAATTATTGCACGCACGGTTGCCAACTTGAATTGACACAAAATTAAATATCATTTTCAATATTAATTTTTAAAATATTCTAAAGCATCCCCTATGTTACATCTCCTCTTCTTCTTCCTCTTCATCATTTTCTCTCCCAAATCTCTCACTCACCTCCACTGTATAAATAGATAACAACCAAACTCCCTCAACCCACCTATAGAATTTTTGTTTATAGGAAGACCTCATCTAGAGGCCACCACAAATTTGACCTCCTTACCTCTCGTCGACGCCGCTGACACTCCGAGCTTCTCATGGAGGTAGTCAATGAAGGTGCGAGTCTCCTTGAGGGTGAGAGAGGAAATTTGTGACCCGAGCTGCTCGATCTTTTGGTGACTACGACAGTTGGGCAGGGTGGTGAGGGGAGAGGAAAGAGGGCGAGAAGCTAGTCAGACATGGAAGTCCAATATGTGGGAACCTGGGCTTGCGTTTTGAATTGAATAGTTGATATTTGCAGTCTGTAAGATCCTCATCACTAGGGATTCTTATTACTCTGATTGATTCTCTTTGTTTTTGTAATTAACGATGCAATGCGGGGGAGGATATTTGGTGGGAGAAGATTTTGTTGTTTGGTATTATTCTTATTTAAAGCTTGAGAAGATGTTGTGTGTGGTTCATATTTGTGAATTTCTTTTTTGTAATTGGAGATGTGAGAATTTTGTTTTTGTGGGATTTGTTTTTTGGGTTGTAGGAGGGAAGGAGTATAAAATTGAATTGAAATTAGGATTTTTATATTTTAATCGAGTGTTTTTGGCATTTAATTGAATGTGATTTTGAGGATGGATTTCTGGGTTAAGATGAATAAGAAGATACGTTGAAAGGAGGAAGGAAGAAGAAGAGAAGATTTGAGAGAGCGTAGGAGGAGGAAGAAGAGGAGACGTGAGAGAAAAAGGATATTTTTAGAATATTTTTAAAAAATGATATTGAAAATGATATTTGATTTCGTGCTTCTATGTGGTATGCCACATTAGCATTGAAATATTACCATTTTTAGGTTCGGGGTATTTTTTGAAATTCAACATGTCTCGAGACTATGTCGCAAAAATAATAGCTAATCTCAAGATTATTAGTGATGTTTTAGGACCTCATAATCATAGCGCAAAATATTTTAAACTACAGGTGTAAGAAATGAACTTTTCCTTATTGTATATAACGACAATGAAAAAACAACCGGAAAATAAATGTAAATAAATACAAAAAAAACATAAAACAGAAAAAGAACCGGAAAATTTCTTCAATTGAAGAAGAAGAGTCCACCCTTCTCTTTCCCCTTCCCCAAATCTCTCTCTCCTCCCTTCGCTTTCAACATTCCATGTTTTTTTTCTCAACCAAAGAAAAGGAAAAAACGAATCCAGCTAGTCAATGGAAATTAGGAAAACCCTAACAATAAAGCACGGGCTCGCCGCCTCCATTTGTTTGTTGTTTCTGTCGCCCGTTTCCGAGTGACAACTACCGAGGGACGGCGTTAACCACACGGCACCGTTACCGCTCGTAAGCTCCTCCCACTTATTCCTTTTTCCCCTCATTTCCTTCCTCCGAATATTCCCCCGCGATAACGGAGGAGGGAGAATATTCTGGTGAAATTTGGAGAATCGTTAGGGTAGGGTTGCGAGATTCTATTTTATTGGAGATTTGGATTTATTTGATATTTGGATTTGTGGAATTTGTAGTGATTTATGAGCTCCGAGTTCACTTTTGTTTTGCAGAAGGTTGGGGGTTTCTAAGGATTGTTTGTACTTTGGAGAGTAGCGTGGGGGATAGGATTTTGTTGTTCGAGGGGGTTTCGATGGCAGAAGACGGCATGCGTTCCAGCTGGCTGAATACTGGCTTGACGGTGATTTTCAACGGTGAGGAGGGGAGGGAGAATCCGTCAAGAAGCCGCCTCGTCTCGTGCTGTGATGATTTCGGTGATCAGTCGGTGGAGCGCACTCTTGAGTATGTTTTCGGACTCTGCAACAAATCGTTGGAGACGGTTACTGATCAAGTTGATAGCAGTTTGGTCCAATCCTTGATAAAAGAGAAGTTTTTGAAGATTCCCGTAAATATGAATTCTGTAGGAGGCGATAGGGATGGTATTTCTGTTGCTAACAGTGGGTCTGGACCTTGTGTTGTTTGGCTTGAAGAGTTGAGCATTTGTGGGGATATCAGAGTAATCAAGCCTCCTCTGCTTGTAGAGAGCTTGGCAATGTTCAGCAGTACCAGGGCGAATGCTTGTGTGTGGAAAGGAAAATGGATGTACGAAGTTATATTGGAAACTTCTGGGGTACAACAGCTAGGTTGGGCAACTCTGTCTTGTCCTTTTACTGACCATGAGGGGGTAGGCGATGCAGATGATTCGTACGCATTTGATGGGAAAAGGGTTAGTAAGTGGAATAAGGCTGCTGAACCATATGGTCAACCATGGGTCGTTGGTGATGTCATTGGGTGTTGTATTGATCTTGATCGCGACGAGATATTGTTCTACAGGAATGGCGTCTCCCTTGGGGTGGCCTTCCATGGTGTTCGCAAGATGGGACCAGGGTTTGGTTATTATCCTGCGATATCCCTTTCCCAAGGTGAACGATGTGAACTGAACTTTGGAGCTCGTCCCTTTAAATACCCCATTCCAGGCTTCGCCCCCCTTGAATTACCTCCCTCTGTGAACTGTCCTGTCACGCAATTGCTCCGGTGTGTGTCAAGACTGTTGGATTTGCAGGGTGTAGAGCGGGGAGATAATGCTTCGGTTGGAAATTTAAGGAGACTGAAGAGGTTTTTGTCAGTGGAAGAGCTCTTTTACCCTGTTTGTCATGGTGTATGCACGGAAATCTTCTCTCTACTCAAATCAGATGCATCTGGCACTGAGTATGTAGCATGGGGTCCATTTCTCTCTTTCATGATGGAGGTTTTCAGGATGCAGTCCCCGCATGACTATTCCCGAGTGGACAGATTCTTAGACATAATTCTAGAGTTTCAAGATTCACATTTGCTGTTTGAGCATGTCTTCGGTGCCCTTTCTTCTGCCTGCAGGACATCGCCATTGATTTTAACAGATTGTCCTTGTTCAGGATCTTATTCTTATCTTGCCTTGGCTTGCCATATTCTACGGCGCAAGGAGCTAATGGTTCTTTGGTGGGAATTGCCAGATTTTGAGTTCTTGTTTGAAGGTTTTCTGTCACAGAAGACGCCAAACAAGCTGGATCTGCAATACATGGTGCCTTCTGTTTGGTGGCCTGGTTCATCTGAGGATGTTTCTCACGAAGGTAGCATGATTTTGGCAACTACAGCTTTGTCTGAAGCTGTCAGTAAGGTAATATTCTTGTTACTGGTTGGTATTTCTGCTTAATTTGCAACATTGATCACCTTACTGATAACCAGAGTTACCTTTGAGGGGGAGTAAAACCTCATGGTGGCTTGTTGGGTGGTGTGTTGGGGAGGAATGCCGGCACTAAGTATGATAACTTTTCTAGAATCAGCCTCTTTTCTTTTATCTAATTGTGTCAGTGGGAAGATTTTATTGCTTGATTGAAACAAAAAAGAACGTGTATGATTTACCTCACTGGTAGCCAGAGTTATCTTTGAGGAAAAGATGTGAATGAACTTTGTTAGTATGAGTCACTGAATATGATAAACTTGTCTAGAATGTGACCTTTTTTTTTCTCTATGTAATTGTGTCGGTAAGAAATGATTGATTGATGAATATTTTTTTATCAACTATGAAACAAAAACGTCTATTTAATTATTCAGAATAGATAGAACTGGAGAAATGTTGGTTTCTCCAGTTATTAAAGCAGTGAGAAATAGGCTTAAATGGTTTCTACTATTAGTTAGAATTTTGATCATCCACACAATTATTTGTTAGCAGTTCACTGGAGTGTTTTGCCATTAATTTCTCTTTTTTTGAGCTGAATTTCCCCGTGTTGTGTGTTTAGGGTAGCAAATGTTGTCTTCCGTCTTGTTTTCTTCTGTACAATATATATATATATATATATATATATATATATATATATGCACTTGGTGTTATATGATATAAATTACGGTTGTATCAATCAATTAGGAATCTCTTGTCAGCATCATGCATTAGGAATCTTTGCTGCAAGCTGGTTTCATTTCAATTCAATACAACTCAACATTTTGTGCATGAAATAAGCAATTGGTAATGTTATTCATGTTGAGTTTTTTTTACAGCGCTGTTTTTAATTCTGTCATCAAAATGTATGGCTTGATACTTCAGTATGTGCTCTGGGATTTGTAAAATTGATCTCTTGTTTCCTTGTGTGGCTGATAAAATGGATGCATGTATATCAATTACGAATCTAATACTTGAATATCTGCAATTTCCTATAGATAGAGGAAAAGCACCGGGACCTTTGCCTGTTGGTCATACAGTTTATTCCACCTACTACACCTCCTCAATTACCGGGGTCAGTGTTCAGGACGTTCTTGCAGCATCTTTTATTGAGAAATAGGGGAGCAGACCGCAATGTTCCACCCCATGGTGTCTCCAGCAACTCTGTCCTTGTTTCTTTGTACACAGTCATCCTTCATTTCTTATCCGAAGGATTTGCTGCGAGGGATATCTGCAGCTGGCTGGTGAATTGCGAAATAAGTGGCCATGGCACTGGATTTTTCCACAGAGGTGGTGTACAAAGTTTCCCCGTGGACTTATTTTTGAAAAATGATTCTCATCTCACTGACATTTCTAGGCTTGGAGGATCGTTTAGCCACCTCTCCAAGTCACATCCTGTTGAAACACTGGAACCAGAAGTACTTCGGTGGGAAGAAGGTTGTATGGATGATGAAGAAACCAGGGTGACCCACAACACTGCTCAAAAGCCATGTTGCTGCTTTAGCTATGAAGTTGAAATGTCAAAAACATCAAAGTACTCAGGAAAATATGCAGCTAAAGGTTCTCGAATCCACTGCAATCCTATACCAGAGAGGTCAGCTCAAGTTGCGGCAGAATGTAGTGCGGGAACATTGAATGATGAAATTGCCGACAAACCTGGAACAAGTCAATCTGAGTCAGACTTTGGTTATCGAACCTTGCCGGATATACGAACAGTTTCAAGAGAGAGTAGCTTGTCTTCTGCTGCACTACGCGAGGAAGAGCTTTTGGATGCTTTGTTGTTGTTGTATCATATAGGTGTTGCACCAAACTTTAAACAGGTAAGGGGGTGTTCTGGGATTTCTTAAATAATGTTTTCCTGTGCAGCAGGTTCAGTTTCTTGTATCTATTTCTGTGACAATGATTACTTTGATATTATTTCTTTTGTATTTGTTCAATATTTTTTGAGAACTGAAACTGTTGAGAAATATGCTTTGCTCTGGCCATAGTTTTGTGCTGTTACAAGGATCATGACCATTGACATGAAGTGATTATGACAAGATGAACTCTGGCATGCAATTCAGTGTAGTTCAATGACCAAATAAATTCTTACAACCAAAATTATCTTGAATTTCGGGGGCCAGAACTAACATGGGTCTGGGACATTCATTTTTCTTGGAAGACGAACTTGCGTACTGGTATATAATGTAACTTCTTTAATGACAGCATTGCTGGATTTCATGCTAACATTAATGGTTTAACAATTTCATTGCGTAGGAAAGTGCACGTTATGCATGCTTAATTGTCCAGGCCTTGAAAAACCTTATGTCATACCTTGTAATTTCACATTGTTGTTCATGACTTTTTTTTTGTTCTGCTGATTTGACATAAAACATAGTGACATTACGTTTGGTTTTAGATAGCTCTACCATTTTCCACTACTTTGTTTGATCTGTAATCTGTTCTTGAATTGCCCTCTAATCTCATTACTTTTTGATGTTATTGGACGGACCTTGCATCAGCAGTTTTACAGCCTGCTGAAGTTGTTAACAAATTTATGAATGCTGAAGTAAATATGTTGACTTATTGTTGGCCCGTGAAAATCATGCTTGCATATAGCATAATGGAGGAAAATATGCGTGTGGAGGTTCTAAAAAAAGATTGGTTTTGGCTCTTTTGCTTGAAACTGTGCAACAATTTTTTGGGAATATTAAATATGCTGACTCTGAGGATTTTGCGTTTGTAGGCATCATATTACATGTCTCATCAGGCACAATCTTTGTCACTATTTGAAGAAACTGATAAGCAAATAAGAGAACGAGCTTGCAGTGAGCAACTAAGGCGCTTGAAGGAAGCTCGTAATGAATACCGAGAAGAAGTAATAGAGTGTGTCAGACACTGTGCATGGTAATGGAACACACTTCTTGTTTTTTGCTAATCATTTCCTCACATCCTTATTGCAATTGATGAGTTCCTGTTGTTTGCAACTTGGATTGCATGTTTTTTTCTTTATGCCGAAGCTATCGTTTGGTGTGGCAGACCAATCATTCCTACTGCCAGCAGTATTTTTCTGTGCTGAGTTGTCTTGTTTTGCATTGTAATGATCTCGTCTCATGGACATGCTTCATTTTTTCCCTACAATAACGCTACCAATCATGAGTGTTTCATGATCTCTCTATATTCCCATTTTCCATTCTGAAATAACTGCTGCTGTCGTCCATTGGTTGAATTGGTTCTTCTGTTACCTAATTGTCCTCTTTCCATTGATATTTCATAAAAGATCTATTTGGCATTGCTAGTCAGATATGGAACCATACTTTTCAGGGCTCTATCCTCATGTTCCGTATTTCTATTTGCATCGTTTATGCATACTCTGTTCAATGTGATCATAGAATCTTCTTTTGCAGGTATCGCATCTCGCTATTTGCTCGCTGGAAACAAAGGGGGATGTATGCTATGTGCATGTGGATAGTCCAACTACTTCTCATCCTTAGCAAAGTGGATTCTTTGTTTACCTATGTCCCTGAATTTTATGTTGAAACACTGGTAAATGTGCTACTCAATTGTGCTTTTTTCTTCTGCTTAATTCAAGAGCTTTTTTTGGATGAGATCATTTTGTTTTTGAAAAGATTGTTGATGAGTCAATTCAAAATCTTTTGTTTTTACTGAAACGTTTCAGTTCTTCCAAGCTCCTTTAACTTGATCCATTATTGTAACTATGATAGTATAATCCCAGTTCGAGTTAGTATTTTTTTCAATTATATGTCCCACCTCCTGTTATCTCATTTGTTACTTCTCTTAGTAATTCCCCTTCTGAGAATATGCTTTATTGTGCTTATGGTTCTACTTTATCCCTTTCTAATAAGTGTGATGAACTTTGCAGCCTATGCTTGCTTGCATCCACCCACTAAGATACGAAGTTTCTAATTTGGTTTGGTTAAAGCATGATCTTCAAACAAGCCATTACTGTATTCTACTTGTGCTTTTGACCTTCCAGGTGTTTCTGCGGTTGAAGGAAGCTAGTTTATATAAGTTTTTTTTGTCTGATTGGTTTTATATGATTTAGGCTACTGTGCGACTTGAATGTTGGTGCACAACCTGTTGAACGGTTTTAATTTTGTCAACTTCAGGTGCACTTATTGTTTGCCTCATCAATTTCATTGCAGGTTGATTGCTTTCATGTGCTCCGCAAAAGTGATCCTCCATTTGTTCCTTCTGCCATCTTTATAAAGCAAGGGCTTACATCATTCGTAAGTAACCTGAATTCATTTCCATGCTTTCCAGGCATGCATTCTTAATTCAATCGTTTGCTCCGCTGATAGAAGTAAATCACATATTGTGGCTGGTTCTCTTTGGTAACGATACACATGTATAAGTATTTTATTCCTTTTTCAGGTTTGTGATTCATTTGATTGGGTTTACAATTTGATTGGTTAAAGGGTAAAATAAGCGGAAAGAAGGCGTAGGGGGAAGAAAAACCTTCCTCGATTGGATTTAGATTAAAAAGGGTGAGAGTAGAGGGAGTTTCTACCCTACTCTTTAAAGTAGTTTGTGATATTTCAAAGGTTGTTTGTAATATCCTACCCTTCTCTCATTCCTTCCCTCATTTTTCTGAATGAATTTCTACCCTACTCTTGATGTTGTACCTGACTATACCATCAATGAGTAATGCCTCAGAGCCTGTGTTTTTGCAACTTGATTCTAATTGAACTTTGATTAATGCAAATGGCAACTTGATTCTAATTGAACTTGTTTAATGCAAAGTTATGTTTTACCTTGGCATAAATGAAAGTAAAGCATTGATTATTTGCTGTCTTGTCAGGTCACTTTTGTTGTTACCCACTTCAACGATCCAAGGATACTGTCTGCAGATCTTAGAGATCTTCTTCTCCAATCTATTTCAGTTCTTGTGCAATATAAGGAATATGTGGCAGCATTTGAAAGTAATGAAGCTGCCACAGAAAGAATGCCAACAGCATTGTTGTCAGCTTTTGATAACAGATCCTGGATTCCTGTGACCAACATTATTTTACGGTTAAGCAGAGGTTCTCGCTTTGGCTCATCAAAGTATGGAGATACATCTTCATCATCTGTTGTTTTCCAGGTAGAGCACTTCTGTTATTTAGATTTAAAACCCGTAATATGGACAAGGCCATCAATTTGATCGGTTCGTTGTGCTCCAACTTTGTATAGAATTTGTTGCGGGAAGCATGCATAAATGACGAAGAATTGTTCTCAGCTTTTCTAAATCGCCTGTTCAATACTCTTAGCTGGACAATGACCGAGTTCTCTGTATCCGTGCGGGAAATGCAAGAGAAATACCAGGTATGTCACAAAGTTTGTTTTTAACTCTGTGCTGTAATTTGGTTTTTTTGGTGTTAAATTGTCTGCCACTAATTTACTTGTGAAGCAATTATTAGCAAACTTACTTTGGTGCTTAATTTTATCATCTGGTGTATCTCAGTCAAGACTCTTTCAATAGAAAATATTTATTGTAAAAAAGCTGTTGTCCTGCAATATCTTACCTAGGGTTGCTCAAGATACTGGCAACTCTGAAGCATTCAAATCTGTACTAGGGGAAAACTGAAATTCATAGGAGATGCAACGCACCTACCTCTTAGAATGTTGACTTTTTCTTTGAATGTACTTGAAGGGAACAAAATAACTCTTGAACGGGGCACGGTGAATCATTAATCCAAACAAAGAAGGCTTTGTAGTTATTCAGCTTTATCTTATTCTTTTTTTAGTTGAACCTTTAACCTTTTATTACAAAAATTTGTTTCATGCTCACGATTTCATATTGCATGTTGCATTGGGCTCCAATCAAATTCTAATAAACTCTAATATATTTGTAATGGAATGCAAAAATCAGAATGAAGAAATCTGGTTCGTGTCAAGATATGAGCGTTTTAGTGGTTTGAATAAATGGGTTAGTCATTGCATTACCTTAATTGCTATCAGAAACTTGGCCATTAAATTTTATATGATGGAAGGGAATACAATTGTAAGGGGTCACTTAGAAGACGGGGAAATGGGACGGGATTTCGATAGAAGAGTTATTCAAGGATATATTTGTTAGGATCTGTTACAGTTGGACGTTTATCTACTTTGTTGGTGACTAATGTCTGGGAATCAAATATCCCCAACATCTAAGAACTGGTGTGATTAAGTGGATCCCTTGCTAACCATATCATGTTTCATTAAGCAATATCACCAACCCAGGTAGGTGGAACTTGGCTATGTTGAATCTGGTTCTTGATGTATTTTTTTTTTTCAAGTACTGGGGTTGATTTTTTAAGGTCTGAGAATGAGAGATGGGATCCCGGTGGTTTTATTTATGTTTCTAGTGGGCAATTGCATGCGATCTTCACTTGGTTTCCATAGACTTTATGGTCTACAGTTGTTATTACAAAATAATTCCCATTGCCGTGATTTTGATTAGTTAGTAAAGCTAAAACAAATACGCTGATTGGTAATTCTCCCTGACTCGTGTTGTTACCGAGTGTCCTTTGCAGGTACTGGACTTCCAGCAGAGAAAATGCTGTGTCATATTTGATCTCTCATGTAATCTTGCAAGGGTATTGGAATTCTGCACCTGTAAGATCCCTCAAGCGTTCCTAGTCGGAACTGATACGAACCTTCGGAGGCTTACTGAATTGATTATCTTTGTTCTGAACAACATAACTTCAGCGGCAGATTCAGAGTTCTTTGATTTGTGAGTTTCCGAGTCTGTGCATCCAACTTAAAATATGTTATTTTTTCGGGTGTTTGCGATATATTTTCCCGATCGCCTGCTTACAATACTTTATTGCTAGCTTTACTGTCTTCTCTAATTATGTCAGATTTTCTAACGATTCAGATCCTTCTGAACTATCCGTTGTTAAAAGATAATATGAAATTTTGAAGTGATTATTAGGTTGCTTTCCTCTTGTTGCTGATGCAACATCTCAATGTATCTATAAATTGAAAAAAGAAATCGTGAGCTCTTATTTTCACATGCTATTGTTACTCATTTAAAACAACTTTTGTCGTAGGTCTCTACGTCGACATGGTCAATCATCAGAGAAAGTAAACCGAGGCATGATATTAGCACCCCTCGTTGGAATCATCTTGAATTTGTTAGAACCAAGTCTGGAGGCCGAATGTGCATCACGGAATGATGTAATGTCATTTCTCAAAAAGAAGAATGATGTGATGGGGATTTTTGCTAGCATGGACTGTGCCAATACTTTGTATCAGGGATTTCAGTATCTTCTGGACTACAACTGGGTAAGTGTGCATCAATTTTGCTAAATGCATGCACATATCATTCCGCTAAAAATTATCAATTTAACCAGTGAACCCAAGAGTTATGTTAAGGTTGTTAGTTACTTATGGAAGCAGTGAGAGAGGTCATCTTTTGTATGTTTTGATTGCTATAAGCTAAAATTTGGAAATTAAAGGGAAGATGCAAACTCCATATGCAAGGACTGAAAATAAAAGGGGGTTTACGATCTTTCCGCTTAGCTCTAGCAATCTGCTCAGCTATCCAACTCTGAATCGGGAGTAGATTTGCACTGATGTTTCAAGCTTTCTTACTATCTACTTTTGTGTCCGTGAACTTTTTTGGTTTGCGTTGCATAAGTAGGTGACCTGTTTTATATCACTGTTTCCCTGGCTTTTCTTGTCAGGTTGGCTCTGTTATGGATGAGGGATGCCTTGTAAAACTTGGGCAGCTTGAGACTTTTCTGAGCCTCCTTGTTAGCCGGATTGAGTTGCAGAAGCAAGTCGACAGGATAAAATTTGGGGAAGAAATGGATGCAGATGATGAAACCTGCTGCATATGTTACTCGAGCGAAGCGGACGCCGAGTTTGCACCTTGCTCCCACAGGTCCTGTTATAGTTGCATAACCAGGCATTTGCTGAACTGCCCCAGATGTTTCTTCTGCAATGCGACCGTCGTGGAGGTGATAAAGATTGGTGAAAAGAGATGACAAGGTTCGACGATTGTTGTGTATTTGGGATTTAGGACCCTAGAAGATTTACAAAGTATATTATAGGAAGCAAGAAAAATATAAGATAAATTATTTAAGTATATTGTTAGTCGTAGAATGATTATTGTTTGTAAATTGGGTTTGCAAATCTTGGGGAAGGGGGGATTCTGCAACAGAGCACTTCCTTTGGAACTGCAGCATTTTTGTAGGGAACATGGAGGTCATCACAATGTAAATATGAGATGTAAAAATGGCTATTTAATTCCTCGCTTTCAAGCTGTTGGGGATTTATCAATCTTTCATGCACTAACTTTAACGTCCAACGGAAGTAATACACATTATTACAACTCTCGTAAGTACCAAGTTATATATTGACCTCTCCTAGTGATCTCCCTTGTCCGAGTAAGCTTTACCAGCCTTCTACTTTATGCCATACTTTTCATCTCACACACTTACCAAAGGACGAGATCTGTTACTCGTGTTGAAAAGAATCATACATTGTAATTATAAATATATATGTTAGTGTGAGTTGTATGTGTGAAAAATTCATCTATATGAATCATTATTCTGCGGACTCAGCTGTTTTTAGGAGAATAATGTCAGTTGTGCTTAGGGGTGAGCATTTGGATTATCCGAATCCGAATTATCCGATTTTTGTATTATCCAAAATTTCCGAAATTACTATTTTTTGATCCAAATCCGAATCCGAATAACGAATTATCCAAAATCCAAAATCCGAAATTATTTTGGATATGGACTCAGATAGTCTGATTTATCCGAATTTTTAACAACTATAGATTTCTATAAGTTCCCAAATTTTTTTGTAATCGCATCTATTAATAAAAAAAAAACCTAACACTGCTTTGCAAAATAATATTATAAAATTCAAGCAAAAACTACAAATATGCCTTCTGAACGACAATGCCCTATAATCAATGGGATGTTCGGCGTATGGGGTATTTGGTGTTAGCTCGAATATTTTAATTAGGGTTCAAAGTGTTTTTATATTTGAGTTTATCAACTATGATGCTATACTAGGCTTTTTAATTTACTTACTTGCTAAAAAATTGGGCGAGCCCAATAGAAACACACACTTCTAATCCTATAATTTATTATATATGTATTAAATATTTTGGATATTTGGATAATCCAAAATTTCTTTTTTTAATCCGAATCTGAATCCGAATCTAGAATAAAATTTTTGGATTATCCAAATCCGAATCCAAACATAAAATTATCCGAGTCCGAATCCGAAAAAAAAATTGGATATTGGATTTGGATATTGGATAATGGATTTTTTGCTCACCCCTAGACTTGTGCTCATATGATTCCTTTTGAAAGTACGAAAAACAATATTAAATTCGTGTAAATTATGGTCTTATAAATTGTTTTAATTAATGTATTTGAGACAATCTCACATTAAATATTGCAAGTATGTTGGGTCGGTAATAAGTGTCAGAATCCACATACTAAGTGAGATGAGGTAACGAGTTAGACAGAGACAAGTCCAAGTGTTCGATTAGACCCGATTTGAACCGGTAACTAAGACCAAAGAGTAAGGAAAGACATAAACCAAACCATTTATTTTTGTGTGGAGCTAGATTCAGTGCTGCTGTACTAACTAATATAAATTTGCGATGTTTTTGTAATATTTATAAATACGCATGGCCATTTTGGGAATGCATGTGTCATTAATGTGTCTACAATGCAATGTATTGATTAATGTCTCAGGTTATGATGAGAATTTTAAAGATACCATTAGTTATGCTTATATTACCAATTTCAATTTTACACGCAAGGCACAAGTTTCAATGACACACATGTTGTCAAAAATACATAAACACGAGAATATAAGTTTGGGAAAAGTCCACCTACGGCCCCTATGGTTTACCCGTTTTCAAATAGGTCTCTGTGGTTTAAAAAGGTCATAACTGGTTTCCGTACTTTCAATTTTTCCATCAGAGTCCCCCCGATCCAGTTCGATTAGTTTTTGTTCATTTTGGTCCGATCAAATCTAATGTTTTCAACGCCGATTGTCGACTCCAGTTGACTCTCCGAAGTATCCCAGACGTGTGGATACCAGTTTCACATGTTTTCGTCACCGGAATCGCGAGATTGAACTTTGAATTTTCTAATCGAACCGAATCAGAAGGACTAAGATGGAAAAATTGGAAGCACGAGGATCGATTATGACCTTTTTAAACCACAGACACCTATCTAAAAGCGGGTCAAACCACATGGGCCCTAGGTATATTTTTCCCTATAAGTTTTCATAATTTAAAAAAAAAAACACAACGATGCAGTATTATTTTCAAAATTCCGGTTCAGATTAGAAAGATTATACAGTTATCGATTTTTAACTCTCTTTTTGTTTTTGCTCAACATAGGGACAAAAATTGATGAAGCGGAAGTGATGATTCCAAAGAGAACGAAGCGGTCTCCTTCGCTCTCTAAGCCCTCTCTCCATTGGAACGACAGCTGAACTTAGCACAAAATGGCCACTCAGCTAAAACTACGCGCCACGTGTCCCCCTCTACTCCCGCCCGCACCCAATCCCGCCCGCTCCATTCCCGCTCCCACCCTCCGCCTCCCCACTCTTCGCCGCCTTTCGCCGCTGGCCGTCCGATCAACGTCCTCAGAATCCACTAGGTACACGGAGTCCGTTGGATTGGCCTCTCAGCCGGCACCGCCCACGCTCCACCTCACCAACCGCCACTTCCTCGTTCTCAACCTCGTTGCTTCTACCGTACTCCTCGCATCCTCTCTTTACTATAATTATAATTATAATCATAAACTGCGTTTTTCTTCTTCATTTAGAAATGAGATTCGCGTAGATTTGAATCGGTAATGTTTTTGTGAGTTATTTCCCAATTCAAATTGTTTTGGATGCAACGGATTTTGTTTTAATTCTAAAAATTCAAAGAATTCCAAAATGTGTGATTTCTAATGTTAATATTGTGATACTCTGAATACGTTGGAAATATGTGCGGTTTTTGGCACAAGAGAACTCCAATGTTAGATGCGCTTGGCTTAGAGTAATCTCGCGCGCATTATCCCAGGGTGCATGCTAGTGAGAACAATGCATGTGGAAAAGTCTCATGTTTGTTTGTTTGCCAGAGTTAGTCGGTTAGATTACGGGCGTGACAAGTATTTAGAGTTACTTATCTGCGATCAACCGAACCTAAGAGAGTGGATTTATTAGTGAAATTTCACGGAGTTAGTATATTGTTAAATGTTAATTCATAATTGGATCAAATAATGCACGATATTGATCGGCTCTGAATATGCGAGACTAAGAAAAAGTGTATCGCTAACTCAACCAAAATCTCTAATCTTTTCAACTGGTTGGCCTTTTTAGGTGGCGATTTCAGCTGCATGGCTTTTCTTCTCCGCCATTCCGGCAGTTCTGGTAAATATTCTTTTCTGTGATCTTTTCCTTCATTGTAAAAATAATTTGTCTGGTATTGCGCTCTTTAATCTGTGTGAGATTTGGTTGTTGGTTTGGTGGATTCGGGAAATGGGAAGGCGTTCAAGAGAGCAGCGGAGTCGATGGAGAAGCTGATGGATGTGACGAGGGAAGAGCTGCCAGCAACGATGGCGGCCGTGAGGTTATCTGGGATGGAGATTAGCGATCTCACCATGGAGCTCAGTGATCTCGGGTAACCGGCTAACCGCTTCCTCTTCCTCTTTTTTGAGAAATTGTTTGTTTGGCACAATAGAATTATAACTCCATGGTAACATATTGATGCATTGGCTTCTCAGAAATGAGGTGCTTAATCTTAACATCAGAATCTTTGCATGTTTCTATATTTTTCTTGGACCGTTCTGAGCGTGGATTGGTGTATCTTGGGCTGAGTAGATTCAGTTGTCTATACCAACATTTGTGTGGTCTGCGCCATTACCTATATAGTTGCTGTTTATTAGGTTTCAGATGGTGTTTTGGCCTGTTAAAACACTATCTACTTGAATTTTTGCACTATTCAATTTTGTTGCTGAATCCAGTAACATGTTGACTTAGAGTAACCAAAATTGGGTCCAACCAACAGTTGATGCAAGATTTGAAATGAGTGTCTTTATGTACATTATTCACAGTGGTAACATTGTGCTCTTCCTGTAGCCAAGAGATAACCCAAGGTGTAAGAGGCTCCACTAGGGCTGTACGGGCGGCTGAAGAGAAGCTTCGCCAGTTCACTACAATGTCTCCTACAGGTTCTTCTCACTTTCGTTTGTGCATGGTCTTTGTAGTTCAAGAATCCAGTTCCTTGTTATGACTTTACTTGGCCTTTACTTGCTTTAGCTTCATTACAGAGGGTAGTGAATCTGAGGACTGAGACACGAAGAGAGCCAGATGTTGCTAGGGCTGCCAGGGGCATGAAGGAAGGGATCCTGAAGGGTCGTGCTCTGTTGCAAATGTTTTTCACCCTAATTAGATATTCCAGGATGACTCTCAACTTTTTTGCCAAAAAAGCTGAGAAGTAGATCGACGTGGAGGAGCTTCATGGTGGGCTTGACCAAATTTTTCTTAAGTTTTTTCTTTAGACTATTGTAATACAGTTGTATTGAGTTCAGTTGATAGCCAATAGGAAAATCTGGGGTTGATGGCAATGAGATTTGGGGATTTCAATTTCTGAAGGGAAGTGTCGGATGGAGAATGTCGTGGTGGGTGTGCAACTGCAGCTGTAAATTGCCACCGGTCGCCTGGGTCGAATGTCGTTCGTCTGGACTATTGTTCGAAAAGATTAATTGTAATACTGCTTAGGTGGTACATTCGTTCATATCAGGTGATACCTTCGCTCGTTGCAGGTTGCACCTTCTTTACATCGAGGATGACACATGAGTACTATGTTTTGAAAGGGTTGGTAAACATTTTTTCGGAAATAAATAGAAAAATACAAAAGATGGAAATAGTCCTAGAAGGACATTCCTTCCAAATAGACAAGAAGAAACCATATGATGAATTCCAAAGCTTTTGAAATTGGAATAAATGACCTAGTCGCTGCCGGTCGACAGCATCGTGCCACATTCTTCTCACTTTGACGTTAACCACTACTCCATTTACACAGTATCACTTTACAAGGTTGTAAACTCATATTGAATGGACTAATCAGTGCAATTTTATAAATGTATAGAATTGAAGCGGGTAAAAAATTGTACAAACCTTTAGTACAAACCTAAGATCATGTGATGTTTATCCGAAGTTACAAATTAACTTTTGGAAAAGTTAAAGACTATGGAGATAGGTAATTTGGTGTTCCCTACAGTATTTTCGCACCACAATCAAAGGTTAACTACCCAATTTGGTATGAGTTGATGTGAGGACACCCGAATATCGACGGATGAACGAAGAAAGACATAAGAAAAATACAATGTTATTTTAGCATGCAAATGTATTTTCAAACTTTATTTGAGGAAGCCTGAACAAACCTTGTTAAGTGTGGGCCAATGTCTAGCTTTAAACTTCCATTTAGCTACTATTAATTGCAATTATCTAAAAGCAAGGTATATTATTCTCTGTCAGAAAAAATGGAATAGGACATAAATTACACTATTACACAATAGAAGCAGTCATGCTTATACTTTTTGCAACTTTTTGGGAATCTAATATAAAACCTGAAGATTATTTGCACATTTTCAACTAATAGCACATGTAAGTCATTTCGCAAGAAATCTGCTCTCCAAATATATGGTAGAAGCTGTAAGTTGTCCATCCAGTTGTACCGTGATTGATAAGAAAGTCAAATGAAGAAGCATATAGTACAACACTCCTGAGATGTGAGATGGAATAGTTCTTACAGAAATAATTACATGTGCACTTCAACAACGCCCCAAGCTAACAAAATCTCCAAACCAGCATGATCTACAAAAACGATCTCCATTTAGTGAATCTGACCGCCACTCCCTCTGCTTACCGGCGGTAGAGGAGGTGGCCTTCTTCTCACTGTCACCCTCTCTATGCCTATGGACTCCTCCTCACCTATAACTCCCTGCATGCAATACATATATATATATATATATATATATATATATATATATATATATATATATGATAGGAACCGAATCTGAAAAAATATCTTATAATCTAAGTTACATATTATAATCCTAACCCTGCTTCAGCATTTTGGTGCAACCCTTTTCGTGAAAATATGACAACAAATACCAGGAAACGAATATACTTACTCTGGTAGTTGTATCAGTACTTTCTTGGTGTAGAGGAGGACTTCTGGTATCATCATGTGGTTGAGAAGTAGAGTCAAAGCCTAAGCACTTGATAATTGCTTTGACGAATTCCCCACATAAATGGCATGGACTATACAGCACATAGCTTATCTCTTCTCTTCTTCTTCGTCTACTTTCTTCATCCGTTGTGGCTTCCATTATTTCTATGTTTTATTCTGAGTAGCTAGTTGTTCATGGTGTTGTCCTCTTCTACATCGAGCTGCATTGATTTTTATCTCACCGACATCCCACTTACCTCAGTTATTGCTAGCTTTGCCTCTGCACAGACACCTGCGCCTGTTACGTATTTAATGCATGATCGGAAAATGGACCCGCAAGAACATAGAATAGGTTTTATATTATATATATATACAGGGAAGAGCGCTCTTTCCAAAGTGAGAAATGAAATATTATGGTAAGGAAAAGTTGGATTTAGAAAGAAAAAACAAAATTAGAAAAAAATATCATTTTACTTATCGATTGTTAGAGACGTTGAGAATATAATAACGTTATATATTTTTTGAAACAGTTTAGTCACCCAGCTACATGAACATGGGCATGTTGTCTTAATACGAGGCAGGTGTCCGAATAGGATGTAAATAAAACTTCGTGATTGTTACATGAACATGGTTTGGCTTTCCAGAGAACAGCGCCTAGGACGCGCGTTGTTGTTGTTGTTGTCATGAAACTCTTGTTATTACTTGCAAATTATATCCGTTTGAGGATGCATTTATTAACTCCGAAGAGTGCAGAAGTTGGGTGCAACATCTGTTTGGACATTTCTTATTGTCTTTGTATCTCTGGACACATTAGTCCACTAAGGTTCCCATCAGCGACTAAACTAAGACACATTCCACGTCGAAAGAGGAGTGCACGTCGCCTTATGCTGCATATTTAGTGATTCGTCATCCCGTCGGTGCTACAGATTTTTTTGGAGAGAAAGTAGAGATACAATTGATTGAAGATGGGTTCAAGTCAAGAGGCGGAGGTGTGTAGTTTAGAACAATGTTTTAAAAAAAAGTTCTCTTGCCAGGAGATATAGTAGGTCGGGTCAACTCCGGAAGATGATTAAAGTATTGATCAATAAGTTGCGAGTCGAGATTGATTTATCACTCACCATTTTTTATATTGGCCGT